>JAODUI010000017.1:2097383-2114712 GCA_027563995.1 Papilio gigon | reverse complement strand
ATATAATACATACATATAAAGAATAAACGTATACATATATATGTATATATATATATATAGATAGATTTTAAAACGATTTAAATACGTTTTACAAAGGTTTTACATCTTTTAAGTTTATTTAGAGATTGAAATTGCTATATTGATATCTGCTTTTCATGTAAAGGTTAAGTTAAAATGTAGTGAGTTCGCTGTAAGCATTAGCGTTGCGTAGCTATTAAGAATAGGTTATAAACTGTAATAGGAAAAACACTACAATATTATCTTTTACAAACTGTTAATTAGTAATCTGGTCAACGCCATCTTCCGGCGAAAAGGAGTAAATTGCGATAAAACTTTTTGACATTAGATGGCACTCTTAGTTTTGCCGTGAACATCGAAACTTTCATTTTTGAAAACAAATGATTTCGTAACCTTTCATTAGATGGCGTTTTAACAACATCCGAAGAATAAAATCATTGCAGTGACGTTCTAAACTGTAAAATTAACAAAAATTTTACAACTTGTTAGACTTAGGTTTTGAATGAAACAACTTGAAATTTTGTTTTATTTTTCTCTTCAACTGTTATGCACTTTTTTTTGAGGAAAAAACTAAGTGACAATGCAAATATACAATAATCTGCTAAAATCATTTTAAATCGAGGAGACATGAGTAAAACTGGGTTGTGGACTAAGGAATGGAAAGAAAGTTAAAAAAAAATCAGTTGAATGTTAATTTAAGTACGAAAACGCATTTACATTCGCAAATATTTTTATTTACACAATTTGCATTTTAATTGACAATTTACAACAGTATGAAAAGAAATCTTGAGCAAGATGAACGATGTTTTACACATTTTTTGGCGAAAATTAAACTATTTTCTTTAAAAGACAGTCACAAGATCCGATTTATCGTTTTCAATCTCATTAAAATAGCTTTTTTCTCGGAATCGTCTCACTGAAATACATCAAAGAGAGTTTCTTGACTTGGTTCTGTTTTGTCCCGCTTAGATGGCGCCTCCTGATCTTCATTGCGATAGTCACAGGGAGCATAAAACTGAAAAAAAAATGTATAACGATGTAAATCTCGCAGAAATCACTTTCTTATAACATCGTGGACTAGCTGTGACACGCGGTTTCGCTTGCCTAAGGTATCGCGAGCGTACTTATTTACCGATTTACTTTTAAACAAGTACTTTTTTGTTCTTAAGCATTAAGGCAATACATAATAATATACTAGGGGATATATTGATTAAAATAAGAGATTTTACTCAATAAAGTACAGAAAATATTAACTACACGGACGTCCGTGTATAGAGCCATCCACCCATTTGAAGCGCCACTAGCCTAATAGTTGACAGTACTGTCTGTCGATCTAGCGATCTAGAGTGGAGGTCGAAGTTGAACCCACGACCGTGAGATGGGTAGTCTACAAAAGTTAGCAACCGTTTTATTCAAAATTTACCGAAGTGAATTTGTTATACTTACTCTCTCATTCAAAGGTTTCCCTTCGAACAGATATTTCAGCTTCATCAATTGGCAAGGACTAAAAATACGATGTAAAACATCGTTCCTGTTGCCATCGCGTTTACCGTTGGTCCAGCCCCTCGAGTACTGGAACGTCTGCGCGGTGACCGCGCATACAGTCACGAACATGACCAGCATTGTTACGTTCATCGACATTTTGAGGCCTGTAATATAAACATCAGATATGACATTGTTACCTTTATTATGTATTCCCCGGCTTAACATTTTTATTTTTTTTATGTTCACTTAAGAATTACAAATGATAAGTTTTAGAAAGAATTCACTATGAAATTGTATTAAAACATACTAAGCAAAATTTCAAGACGGTTGTAGTTGTGTCGACTACATTTTTTAATTGGGAGGCAAGCCCCCCTCCTTTTACTATCATATTGCAACACATTGGAAAGCACATCTATAGAATCTATTTGTCCCACACTAGTTAGGCACTAGTTAAGTACTACTATATGACGGGGAACACTAAAGTCGGTTTGGAGTGTTGAATGAATGCCCGATTTTATCATTCACCAGTTACCGTTCTTTAAAAGGTATACAAAATCGCTTCGAGTTTCATATTAGCTCACTAATTTAATACGAAAGTTTGGATGGATGTAATTACGTATCTTCAGAACATTTAAACGGATCTTGCTGAAATTTTAGTATACATATAGAACAGTCTGGAAGGACACATAAGTTACTAATAAAATTTATTTATACACGCGGTTTAAGTCGGGGGCTAGAGCTAGGTAACATATATAGAAGTGAATTGATAACAAGAAATATAGATACGGTACACTAAATGTATACTATAACATCAAACGTCATATTTCGTCGTGAAACATTCGTAGTGTCAGATATCAAAAGGAACTTTAAGTCTTTGGTTTTTTGTCCCCGTGTAACAAGCTTCGTATTGTTTACAGCGTGGGCGATGTAAACATTGTTTGTTCTGTTTTAACTTGAGTTCACATATACAGTGGTATATAGTGAATTAGATTTTTTTATATAAAAAAGCAAACGAGGTGAAGAAACAGGTGGTCGTCGACACCTATAGACATCCGCAACACTAGACGAGCAGATGTGTTGCCTTTGAGAAAGAGATGCGGTCGCTTCTTGTAGGACCCTATGTCGTACTGATATTGGTTTTTCAGTAATGGAAACCTGATGAACACGTCCTCATCAGATATTTGTTAATTCAATAACATTTCTTTAACCACTCCAACTAAGTTTGTTCTAGGATATGATTTACAATAGTCGCATGTCGGGATTCGAACCTTCGACTACTTGATCGGAAATTCCTACCCTTAACCATTAGGCTATTGACACTTCTTTATGTGATTGTTTAGATCGGAATATCTATTTTAAGGCTCTTTCAAGCAACACATTGATTATATCTAGCTTTTAGTTCAGTCGAGAAAAAGATTATTCTAAAAATACAGGGACAAGAACGATTACAGGCCTGACAGTAAAACGAGTAGATAATGAAGAGTCCCAACGCCGTTTACTTGAACGGAAATATTTTAATCATTATTTTATTATTAGTTAATCATTTTAAACTTAACGATTGACCTTTAGTTGAGAAGATTTCTAAATTATTTTTTTTATAAGAAAAATATGCACTGTTTTTTTGTTATTTAATAAAAATCTGTGTTGAGATATCAAAAGAGGATTTTTTTTCTTTATAATATATTTGCTTATTTTTGTTAATTTACTAATATTTCTTTAACCACTTCAACTATGATCTAGACTCGTGCTAGAATATGGTTTACAATAATCGAATGACGGGATTAAAACTCTCGGCCACGTGATCGGAAATCCGTACACCCAACCATTAGGATATTGGGGCTTTTGACTATACACATACTTGTATTATTCAATTTTGTTACATTCTGCTTGAAGTACCAAATGTATCATAATTGTTCTAAAAAAAAATACAATTTGAAAAGAAGTGTGACAGAAGTTGCACATAAGAGTCATAGAGAATATCATGGCATTGATATTGTTCTATTTTCAAAATTTATAAATTATTCTTTTTTTTTTAAATGGCGTCTAACCTATAACCTAAACTCCTTAGACACTACACATGTTTGCACATAGAATCGACAGTACAGTTTCGTTCGCGGTATTCCAGTGAAAACTTACTAACTACTTCATATATGTAAACTATGATTACGGGGGGGGGGGGGGTCTATAATATCAATCAATAGGAACCTTTATTTCAGTATATCAACTAATTTAAAAACTTTTTTTTTTCAATTGTCGATTGTTATTTTTATATGAGAATTAGAACCACGTTACACAACTATTTAATGACTTACTTACCAATAATGTTCAGTAGTCGACCAAATTTAGTTATTTTTAAAATCAAAAATAAACACAGGATTTCCTTTTTCACAACACTCTCTTCGGAGGGATGGAAATTGACTACGCCGTTTGTTACTGAATTCAACCCCTTTTATACGTCAGGGGCGCTATACAGCGCGCTCGACTTGTAATTAAATACAAAACGGCAAAATTAGTAGATACGATAATTATATGTTAAACATATAATTACGTCATACATGTATGACATGTAAACAAGATACGTCATATAGTGGCAATTAAAATTAATTAATGAAGATATTTGTTCAAGACCAAGTTAACAATATCTTTTTTGAATTGACGAAATGTCTCTTTATAGTTCAAAGAAAAGATAATCAGTGCGCGTCTTTAATGACCAACTTTGTCCTTAGTCTGCGTTCTTCAACTTTTTGTCATTGCCAGACTTACTCTTAGATCATCTTAGTGATAAGTCATTCATTTATGATGCATTGAATGACATTTCAAATACGATCTCTTTTTTTACGCGGGTAAAAATTTTAAAAATATTCTAGATACGTTGTAGGATATCTAATTTATCTTGATTAAAAACTTCTGTGTATCAAAATAGTCTTAGTTATTAAAATTGCAATAAACAGTGCGGGGTTTTACGACGCTATTATAACGCCCCCTGGACTCACCGGCAACGTGCATCGAGGTCTGATTCCACCTTTGAGTTAAACTAAAATAAAATTCTTAACTATTGTACGAAATTCCCAACGTTTCGATAGATCACTTTATATAAATAATCACGGAGGATTGTAGAAACTACTGATGACCTAAACATTATTCTAAAGAATTGTTTTACACCAGTGCATCAGTTTTCATAAAAAATATTTACTAATGTTTAGTTGTTTTGCTCTTAAAAACCAATATGGCGGTACGATCGAGCCACATAGCTATTTAAATTTACTTTTACTAATTTTCTAAGTTTAATAACAACAAAACAACGAATATTACAATAATCGTTTCTATTTTTTAAAGTTAAAAATTCCCAGAAAATCAATTTATGAAAGTCACAATGTAAACGGGTGAATAAAATTTTACCGAATATGGTGTCAACGGTATTGCTTATTGCGTTCTAGCCGCGAAATTTCTCGTCGCAACGTGCATTGCCCTTTTATCCTTCATATCACAGCCCGGCAGAAACCCTAGTCAAGCGTTCCGAGCTAATTAGTTCCTTATAAATCATACGTTACCTGCGTTTGCGTACCCAAATTATATAAAATTAGTATTTATTCAAATAGTTTTAAAGTTCAATTTCGACTATTTACTTATAATTTTCTTTATTAATTAGTTCAGGTATACTTTATTTGTAGATTGCATAAGATTCATAGCCAGTCGGGTTTTTCATAATAATAACTATAATTGGATTAAATGATAATTACTTTTTAGGTTTCAGCCCCTAGCCATACAGTTACGTTGACTCCTTGGTCGTAGGGTTCAACCAAAGAGTATAGTAATTATAATAGCTTCAAGATAATTGTTATTTTAAGAAATGGAAATTTTCGTGTCTAAAATTTCAAAATAGTGAAAAGTAACCTATACAAGACGTAAATTCCCGCCAATAGACTTCAATCACATTTATAGTTGTTACAAAGTAAGCCGCTAGATGGCCCTTTCTTAAATTAAAAAAAAACCTTAAAAGGACCGTCCAAAAACTCTTTTTTTTGCTTCCAATATTCATAAAAATCGTTGCAATCTCATTAAAATTATATTCTTGTATTAGAAACAGCAATTTAATAAACCGTACAATAATTAATTTAATTTAAGAATTAATTTCTTGTGTTGGCGTGTATCCAATTTTATCATTCGTCTGATGTTTGCAGCAAAAATGATTGAATGTGAGCTGACATACTTATCAGATTAAGTCATTCGTTTAACAGTTCATTCATTCATAAACGTGAACGCGAATCGTGGAAACATGTCCGCCGTTTGTGTTTTTTGATGTAAATATTGGCCAAAATATCGCTGTGATTGCAAATAATTTGTGTTTTTCCAGTGCTAAATTGGTTTTATCATGTGCGTGTGATTGTGCTGTGATCTGTTCATATGAGGCTGCTATATAAAACTGGTCCGATGGATTCTCTCAGAAAATGGTTCCGCAAACCAAAGGTATGTCAAAATATCTAAGTTTTTATTCTTCTAAATTTTTAGTTTATATCTTTACTATTATAATTTTGTATGATATGTACTATTTTGTCGAAAAAACATACTGCACTGGGCGAATATTTAGTATTACAACAGTACCTTTAGATATAAACTAAATGCCAAGATTACTCATTCTTTGTTGTCACACTTAACTTTCTCAATGTTTCTATTTTATTTTGGTCCGCGAGCCATTGTCCCGATTGTATTTATTTAAATAGTTGAATGTCTGCTTTTTACAGTTATTTAAAGCTATATTTAATTTGCAGTTTTCATTTCGAAGTAGTAAAGTTTATAATGTTAAACAAATTTATGTGGCAGTATTTTGTTTAAACAAAGTGCTCATGGTTTAAAATGCGTAGTTTGTCGTGACATGTAGCTTTTTTTGCGTTTGGATGTAAACAAAGGGACCGATATTACAAATTGGTACTGTTCTTAAACCTTGATATAGATGTATGATAGTTTTTTTTTATTGATCGAGATTATTTGAATACTTTAAACAATTTTTAGTCGGTTTTTGGTTCTAGACAATATTAAATTGTAAATAAAGTTAACAATTTTTATAGTTTTTGGCAGCAGGCCATACTTCAGGCTATATTAATATAGCTAAGTAAGAAACTTTTATTATTTAATTAGTGAAATTACCATTTTTTTTATGCCATGCAACAAATCTTTAACCCTATAGTCTGTGTCACAAGAGTTTGATGTTGATAAAGCCATACTAGTCTTTTATACTGTTAGGTCTGAAATAAGCAACTAGCTATCTAACTTGGTCATAATAGAGAACTGACCACAGCTCAGAGACACCTCTAAAGAGTCAATGTGGTACCTACCTTCAACCCAAATACCCACTTTCGGTACATGTCATCTAACGGATGACATGTACCGAAAGTGACTAAATAAATAAAAGTGGGTATGTCCCTTACTCTGCTGAATGCAATATCCCTTCCCATTTTATTAGAATACGGAAGAGAATTAGGATCTGGTTTTGAGTATGATGAGTGCATCAGTTAAAATACATAATTCTTTCTACTTCTAACCTGTCTTCAGTGTATTTGTGATATTGTAATGATTGAGTAGGTGATTCACACAGCAACTACTGTTACTATATACCGTTAATATAGTTATAAAGTAAAGTATGGAAATATACAACAGTTTATAGTTAAGTCATAGATTACATATCAATGTTGATGGTGTGATAAGTGACTATCTTATCATGTAATAAGTTTGTATATGAATAGAAAATACACTAAATACTATGTTTCATTTCCATTTAAGATTAAATCTGAATCCGGCTATATCTCTCTTTTGTTTATTAACCTTTTGTTTTTAAATGGCTTCAGTAACACATTCAGTTTGTGTAATATTGTCTATTTTGGTATTGTGAAATATGTTAATGTTTGAGAAGTTTTTGCTATCTGCATTTGTGAAACGTTTTTTTTTTATTTACGCTCATGATTACTTATTTATTATTACACTATGTATTGCTTGTGTATAATTTTATGTTTTTGTATTTCTTATTGTGATTATGTGAGAAGTCAACAAACCTGCACTAGACTAGCATGGTTGACTATGTCCTAGGTGCTCACCTTGGGTAGGCGATGAACTCCTCGGTAGTGATATAAATGAACTGACATATTGCTTGTTGTCAGCTTGTTTTTAAATTAATATTAATTGAGAATAAGACTTGTTTTTATTAACTTCTTCGTAATATTGATAACCTAATAGTCTTTGTAATTTTTAATATTAAATTGAATTGATAAATATTATAAATAAGTGTCATGTCATAATTATAATAGCAATTTGTAAAAGGTTATTTTTCTACCTTTATTGTGATTTGAATTTTACAATATGCCAGTATAAATTGTAAGATGTAGTTTAAAAAAAAAAATTTTTTATTGCTTCTAGTTATCCATGGATCAATTGAGTCAGAAAATATTTCTTAGCAGATTAGTATTACTGAACATTTCATAATCGTCAGTTCATTGCCCCACTAAAGGACTCGGGGCCTGCCCTATTATTAGGGGTGGCTAAGCCATAGTCTACCACGCTGGTCCGGTGTAGGTAGACACACACATCTTTGAATTTCTTTTCAGATGTTATTACTTATTTAATATATTAAATATATTCAAACCATTTTTGTATGCTCTCTGCACAGGTACCAAGACAATAGGCGTGAATGGTGATCATTGATAAACGGAGATAACCTCATTTATTTAAAATTAAACATATCAGTATTAGTTTTTAACACCACGTGATTTATCTATTATACTATTTTATCGTCTTATCTGCCCGTTTATCGCTGTCCCTTTCTGGCTTGAGCCGGCGCTGTACTTCCGTCTCGCTCTATAACTTTCACTTTTTTACCGCTTTCCCAATGAGCAGTGAAACTCGGCCGTTCTGCCAAATGTTCGCGAATGTTGCCAAAGTCTTAATAATTCCGTTTAACGGATGATTACCTACTTTTGTCGAGGTTTTATATTGACTTCACAAATATAAATATAAAATATATGTTAAATACCGATGTACAAAATATGTTCAGCAGCCGTTTGTTTTATTGGTGTATGTATATTATATTAAAACCATAACAATTTGCAGGAGTGGTGTTACTATACTGGTATGAAATCCAAGTGTGTCACATAACTTTTTTTTGGTAACTGGGGGGGATATATTAATAAAGATACCCTGTTCCTGGGGTGGAACCGGGTTATGTGGGGTTTTCCCACTAAAACCCCCTCGGTGGCCTTGCCCGAGCGCGATTGGTGATGCCCCGGGATCTTCGGTGGAATGCACCGGTGCTCCAATGCACCCAATTGTCCGCAATGTTACGGTAACACGGGACCACGCCATGTTGCCGTCTACCCGGCATCGTATTCCAGGGCAGTCAGGGTCTCCAACCCAACCCCCTACGATCCCAAGTGTGTCACATACCTAACATCTGATTTCATAGACTTAAAAAAAGGCAATCGTTTTTATCATTCTGCAAAACCCATGCGTTTAGAGTACGCCGGAAATAAGGGCCAGGACACATAGTAACTAATCTTATGTGATACAGCTGAAATTAAAGTATTATGACGTCATATAATTGGGTCTAGTCCTAACCTCCCTAGAAGAGCTAGTGTGCGAAATTCTAGACTACAAGATCGTTCTATAGCTATAATGGTTAGCTGCATAGCTTGGTGTTGAGTCCTGAAGCAGATTCCAATTAACAAATTGTTGGTTTCCCTTCTCTGACAATGGACACCTAGCTCGGCAATTCTTTGCGCACTTACAGTCAAAGAATTAAATTTCCTACCCACTTTGGATTGAATACCGCACGGGTTGGAGGGATTGGTATTATTTCGCGGTCGCGGTTTGTCTCTCACTAAAAAGATGGGCTCGAAACTAGTCGGTACCGACACCGGATAATGACGTGATTATTAGCCTGTTTATTTTTACATTATAATAATGTCTCCACGAAAGTTTAAATATTATTTTCTATTTCTGTTCAGTACAATATATGAATATGATTTTGTATGACCAGATTATATATCTAAGTTTCATCATTTAGTTTGACTTATGTCCACCGACACAGAACACTTTGTCGGTATACAATCGATGCATTATCAGTCATGTTTATTGAGTACTATAAAGTTGTTAAGATACCGTTTGTTTATAGTAAAATGGAAATATACACGACCACGGTTAGACTTTGAGATGTTAATGGAAGCAAACTTTAGAACAAGCTGTCGCCGCCTGTCTTCATCCGCATAAAACTTTTTCCATTTTTTTTTTATTCACCCCATAAATTTATTAAAGCGATAGTGTAGCCTAAAATTCGACGTAGATGTAAAGCTTGTTTATACAGAAAAAAAATAATTGTGCTGTTACAAAGTTAATAGATCTAAAAAAAATCTAATATATGAAGAATCGTATATATTTTTTACATATTAAGAAAATAAAATATTCTTAAAATAAGAAAATGGCTTTATTTTGTAACAATGTGACAAACGTTTGGCTTTGTTAGTAATGTGAAAAATGAGCACATTTCTTTTAATAGCCCATTTTCATTTCCTCTAAGTACTGCAGTCGTACTAAACAATCCTCGACCTTCGAATGGATAACTGCGTCCCAACAGAGATAGGTCGATTTGCTGCACGCAAAAATCGACTTTAAATTCACAATATGCATATGAACATAATTAATAATTGCTTGAATCGGTCCAATTATTACAGTTGCGGTTCTTTTGCTATAGTAATTGGTCGCAATCTAGTCACTTGTAATTACAGCGCGTGTGATTCATCGGAATTGTAATGTCACACTTCGATGCAATTGTTTTAATTAACACCACACTTTGATTGTATGTTATTTAGCTATAAATGTTACAGAGGTTCGATTCCGAAACTTCGGAAATTTATGTATTGGATAGTGCAATTCTCGAAGAAGGTTTTGATTCCGATTCCGGTTCGGATAAAGCAAGTATAAAAAAAATCTGTTCCGATATAACACTACCGTAACGTCCCTGGCAGGGACCGATGGCGCATTTAAGCGCTTGAACGGACCGGACCACAATCAACATGCCCAGGTTCGATCCCCGCCGAACGTGTTTTTCGATTAGATTTTCGAATTTCATATGTACATTTATACGATGCTTATGATGAAAGAAAACATTGATACTGCACGCATCTCTGCTGCTCTCTTATAAAAAAAAACGCTAGATAACCTGACCAGTTTAGGCTACGCATATTCGAGTATTGTAAGCAACATGTCGCCAGGCCGTCTAACTACGTCAGTACTACAGAATCCGACAATCGTTTATGTTGAGGAAATAAAACGTATCAATTGTTTACATCATGCCGTCGGTGGGTGACGTTCGTGTATAACGTAAGCAATGATGTGTTAAGATGGACTAGAAAGAAATTGCCTGTTACTTGGTGTTCAAAGAGATTTATTAGTAAAATGCTTTTTGGGTCGACTCAATATACTGATGTCTTTTATAGGCACATAATATTAGAAAAGCATTTACCGCTATTTCGTATGTTAATTAAAAAATATATATTAGTAGCCTATTTGTTGACTCTGTTTTATATCAATGTCAAATTCAACGAGATCCATGAAGCCGTTTTAGAGATACGATCACCAAATAAACTTTTGCATTTATATAAGTAACTAGCTGACCCCGCGAACTCTGTTTCGTCTTAAAGGCAATAAACAGATTTTTGAATTCATTAGGAAATACAAAAAAAGAACATTTCCTCCTCCTTCTTCATTTCCGAAAAAAAACGCTTTTATGGGAAATGGAAAAGTGCTATTTTTAAGGATTCAACGGGAGTTTTTCTGATTTTTCTCATCTTTTAAACCTTTCCTAGACCTCCACGAACATTCCAAGACCAAGATAAGATAAATCCGTTCTGCCGTTCCCCAGTTTTAGCGAGACTAACGAACAGCAATTCATTTTTAGATATATAGATTTATAGGATCAGTAATTTTCCGCAGTAATGTCATAAATAGACTCGAAGTTGTGCGTAGTAAATATAGTTTTTTGTCGACATTTTTTAACACTATAATATTTTTTTTATCGTTATATTTGCGACGCAATAAAGCTGAGAGTGAAACGTTTTTGTTGTCAATACCTTTACTTTTAAATAACCGGTTGTACAATCGGGTTGTGAATATATGTGGGTTTCCATTGTCGAAATAATTAGGTATGATCCTTTTGATTTTTGTACAAAACAGACAAAACTATATTCTTATATACTGCACGAAATGGCTGCTCAACCTTAACTATGTAGACACTGAGAAACTTTTAACCACATTAAACTAAGAGTAAATGCATCATCCACATACACACACACACTCTATACACATATACACACACACGCTTTCACACACACACTTACACAGGCAAACATTTGGTGTTGAGCAGCAGAAGGCACTGCTTCCTGTAACACAGGTCCCCACTTACCACAGGAAGCAGAGTCCCACCGAAAATTTGAAGGAGGTTTTATGAAATAAAGTGTTTTTTATTATTATTTTTTTTAAAATCCGTTATACCACGGTGTTGAAGGGAAACGCGATTGTCAATTGCATTTGATAACAAAACTACTGTCATGTCTTGTGCATCCAAATGCACGTTCTCTATGTGCTTGGACTGGCGTGATACTTAATATGACATAAGTTGTCTTTGTCTGTAAAAAGAGATTAAAAGGGATGACAATGTGAAAATACATGCTTCAATCCGCACAAAGAAACATTATATGTTTGTGGCAACCCTAAATTTTCTAAGCCGTCTACCTAACAGGATTTACGCCAACTATAAAAGGCTGTTTGAAATTAATAATATGTTATCTCAATATAGGGTTGTCTATAAATTATGGGCTCTAATTTTGAATCACGAATACCACATCATTGTGTTTTGTTTTGTTGACGTCATTTGTATGATATTTTTAGTATCAATTCTTGATATCGTATCAGTTTACCTTATTTTTTGCGGTCTATCGATAGTAGGACAGATAAATTTTAATTGAAGACTTTTACTTAGGAGATGCAAAGAATATTATATATAGAAAATCGCATATTCAAACAAGGATGTGATTCTCAATTCGATCGTATTTTTTTTAACTGATTTTCTTTAACGAAATGCTCGGATATTAAAAAAAAAAACAATTTATAAATCCTCTGTTGATCGGTTTAACTTTAAACCTCCTTTCTGTGTACTAATGTAAGTATTATAAAAAAAACTGTACAACTTTAATATCCATGTATGATTTCAACAAATTCTATGTAATTCTTGGGGAAGTACGGATTATTTTTCCGTTAGTTCAGACTTACTATGTTGCATGATATAATTGGTTTATATGACTACTAGCATGCATGATTCGTTTAACGCGTGCTATATAACATGGTACTGTATTACAACGCACCCACACTCACGTAGGTAACAAGCGTTATATTATACGTTTGTTTATTTTAAGACGTAGATACAATTTTTTTTTTGATTGAATAATTTATCGCTTTATCAGTAAAAGCGTACGATAACTAACTATTCTAACTTGTGACGACTGTGGAACATTTTTTTATATTAGTTATTTTTGTAACAAGTCGCATTGAGATATTTAGCCTGTATTGTTTTGGTCGATTTTGTTGTGAGGTGTTCCAAAATTTTTTTTGTGATAAAATATTAGCAGATTTTCTTCTTTCTTCTTATCTATAGATTAAATTACATATAAGACAACTATATTTACCGTTGTACACATAAAGTCTCTGATTATTTGTTTAGTGACACGTCAGTAGTTTCTATAAATTATCCTATGTATTATATAAATCAAAGTTTTATGTATAAAGAAGCGATTACTGTTGGAATATTATCATAGTCTTGTATGACTTTGTAGCTATCTGAACGCGTGCAAAATGTCATAGAACTGTACTAGATGACATCATATCACTTCATTTGTGTTATATTAACTGAGCGCTGTCTGTCTGTCTACATAATTGTAGAGTTATATTGGAAAGTAATTGAAGAACCAGTGGAACAATATACTAGAAGATTTGAATGTGTTCTAAGCCTAAGATCTTTCTAAGATAACATTTTATTTCCACGCGGGTGGATCGCGACCGAAGCTAGTTTCATTTATAATTTAGGTTGAATAGACTAGTTGCGGATAAGAAGTGTGGACCTATCGACTATATTAAACTAACACGTGTTCTGTTATCAGTAAGCTTACATTGTAGAAGTACATTGTAATTGAATGAACTCATATATTCTGTACCGTTTAGTAAATGCGTGCGTGTTGATATAGCATGAATAATTTACCATATGCCCTGATTTGTGGTTACTAGGAATTCCCAGATTGTATATTACGTGTATGCAGGTCATACATAATTTAGTAATTTCATTAAAAATTAAGGTTGTGTTGATGGATAATAATTAAGGTCCAGGAACATGGGGTGTCCTCCTTCCAGGTGGACCGATGACTCAGTGCGGACGGCGGGAAGTCCTTGGATGCGGAAGGCATTGGAGAAGGTCTATGTACAGCATGACTGACTAAGGCTGATGATGACGATGATAATAGTGATGATGTTACGAAATATATTTCTACCGCTGATTAGAAGCGATCATAGCCAAGTATCTGATTTCTAACGATGTGACACGTCGAGATTCTGACTGTTGGATAGATTTTCTATATTCAATCCTACACAATAATCGAAGGCGCGTATTGAACGGGATTCAAAGACATTTACAAGACAGCAATTTTTTAAATCACCTTAACATTTCAATTGACCCTTTGTAATGGATTTGGATAAAGATAAAGATATATTTAGAATATTAAGTGATGACGTCGCGATGTACAAAGTCATTGATAATATAATCGCCGTCAAGGTTGTGTCAGCATAGTACGTCAGCAGCCAGTTACAAATATATTTATAAACAATCCTTGAAAAGGTCCCACGAATGTTCATTTCTTTATAACGTAGAACGAAATATGAATTGTCTAATTATAAACTAACGATTTCAACATAAGCTGGCAAAATAAAAGCAAGTGACTTGACTTAGTTTAGTTAATTAGTTTGCATATAAATGACACGTTAGTTTGTGAATTAATGATTTACTTGTACAGTTGCTAAACCCATTAAATAATTACGAAGGTCACATTTCGTCATCATAGCGATTGTCTGCTCACTGCTGGACGTAGGCCTTCCCCAATACCTTCCACAGTAGGCTGCCATCCGCATTAAGTTAACACTTGGTTGGTGACTATAAAATTTGCTGAAAACAATTCCTAACCACTATCAACTAAGCTACTAAATAGGCCTATTCTAAGACTAGTCTCCTACTCGCTTTGAATACTAACTTTATTGTAATAATTCTAACTGGTTAGTATTCATCGCGCGCCCCACGTAGTGTTATATCTAGACACGGCACAAGCAATAAGGAATACCTATCCTACCAATGCCCTTCTAAAGTTATCAATGCCCGCATTCAATATTGTTCTTAATTATCTTCATGTTGCCCTGGTATTCTGCACTGATAGTTCCTGTATATGTTTTGTCTGAGGATTGATTAGAATTTACTTCCTCATCAGCTTACTATATGTCCCCATTGAGAAGCTCGGAGTCTACCCTATTAGTAGGGGTGACGCTGGCTCAGTGCGTGTTGGTTAACTTCACACATATCTTTGAATTAGTTCGCAGATGCGTGCAGGTTGCATCGCGATGTTTTCTATATTTTACTTTTTCTAAACATTTAAACGAGATATCTAGACATAATTATAATGTATTATATGTAAAATAATTCCATGGTCGAAAAGTCTGTGTTATTTTGGATATACGATCGCGTTACCTTGAATGTCGTTAAATTCATTGAATTTTTCCGTAACCCAAATGAATACAGCTAACTGGCGCAACTAAACCGAATTCCAATAACTCAAACATTGCTTTCCAATCAATGTTCAAATGATTCATCCGTTTGTTATTACGTACGGTTTTATAGATTTTTTAAAAATCTTTTTATAGGCCAACTTAGTATTATTATTTTGGCTATTTAAATATTTTGTCTCCGTCTGGCTGGGTATAATACAATAAATATTAATATTAATACAATAAAATTAAAAGTAATATAATTATTATTATTATTATTATTATTATGTATAGGATGTGAGGTGAGCGGCAAGTTGTTTGATCAGCGACGTCGTGACGTCATTGACGCGCCGCCACTAATTTGCAAAGTGTTTAGTTTCGTGTAATGATTGCCGCGACATCTACAACACTATGTTTATGTTGCCTTGTTTGTAAAGCTTTGGTACAAAGCTTGCAAAGCTTATGAAGCTTACAAATTAATGTTTGCTAGAGTTACGCGAGAAGTTCAATTAAGTATGTTTATAAAACATTCTCACTTTTAGTTTATTGCTTTAATTAACACTTACTACGAACGCAGAGTTGACTTAACTATTACATAGATTAATTCAGTTTAAATTTAGTACGAGACTGTTTTGGAGGTATTTAAAAGACTTTATGGGCCGTAGTTAGCACTTTCAACCAACGATCTGTCGAATGGACGAACAATCACGAACCTATAAAAAGTATTTGAGGTTAGTATATTGCAAATACATTTGACACTTGTCCCAAATATGTTTATTTTCTTAACGTACATCTTGTAGACATATAAATAAGAATGGTCGGTGTCCCGTCACCGATACCGGACAAACTAATCTCGCCGCGTGTTGACTCTGCCCAATAACTAACTCCAAACATAATTATCTCCCTCGATTTACCCTAAAATTGGCGATTCTCTCCAAGGGATTCCCCCGATATTGGCCCGGGCAAATTTCTTGTGCCAACACGGGCGCGGGTATCGAGATATTATTGAAGGGTCATTGTTTGTTCCTCTCATTATGGCCTGATTGATTTTATCAAACTCTATTGCTTTGACAGGTCGCTATTTTCGCTTCTCATACTGTTAATATTGAATCATAACATATTTGTATCGTAATTTATCCTTAAGAAGCTTACTTTGGTATATAAGAGACAGAGTTTTCGTTAAAATTTACAAATAAGATAACCATTAAACGGGCGTTGGCGCATGAAAGTCGACCTTACGTGTAATATTCCGTTATAGAAATTTAAATTTACAAGATGCATACGCTAAGATGCAATTTTAAAACATAGCCGATGTTAGTGGTAATAAATATAAAATATGTGAGTCGCGGAGCGGCCGCGCGTTGAATACTAAGTGCTCGCCGACAAATGATTTGAGAAAAAACTGTCCCCGCGCGCCTTCGCCTCCGCGCCCTCTACCGACTCTTAACTCGTTTACTGCATTCTATATTCATTATTTCAGCGTTGTCGTTCCGTTTTATGACGCAGTTAGTAATCATGATGAGTTCAATCTCATTTTATGGAGGTTTTGATCATAGCCTCAATGGAGAAATCATCAGTACCCGACACGGCGTCCTGGTAGAAGTATTTTGCTATTCATTTTATGCATATTTGTCTAATAAGTTAATATAATATAAATCCTACATCTAATACTATAAGACGAAGATTCGATTCTTTAAAACTGTTGAATGGATCTCCATAAAGATTACTATTAATTTAGAAGACACTCTGAAAGAACATCTAGGCCACTGATTATTTTTTTATAATAATATAAGCATTATTAGCAAATATGAACTTCGGCTTAGTTTCAGGTAAGTACAGTTCAATTTATTGTAAATTCTATAGCTACGGTAAATATTTAATAACCAGATTAATTAAATAATATTATAGATTTCAAGTCCTGGAATGGCGGCCACGGACAGGTCGACGCAGCGTGGGTAGGCCTCCCGCAAGATGGACCGATGATCTGGTT
>JAODUI010000017.1:2083586-2097283 GCA_027563995.1 Papilio gigon | reverse complement strand
TGGGTATAATACAATAAATATTAATATTAATACAATAAAATTAAATCTAATATAAATAATATAAGATTATAAAATATTTAGTATTATTATTATTAACCAACTTCAAACCGGAGAAGGTTTTTAATACAACTGATTTTTTCTTTTTTTTTTACAATTATCGTAATGTTGTCACTGTCTTGCCCATGTCTAAGGTGTAAATAAGTTCAATAAAAATGTGTACATTGTCAAGTTTATCCAATAAAAAAAACAACAAACGGTCGATGACATAGCTTATACATTCAGTGTATATGTAAATATTTACATAGTAAACATACGATATCTCTTTAGCACCTGTTAGTATTATATGATAGTAAAATATTAAAACTTCCTTTGCCAGTAACATACTTGCCGTGTTTTTTTATATTGATAACACACGAGACCAGCTCTAGAGGACATATTCCAAAAGTATGAACATGTTTTTAATATTGCTTTTTGAAAATGTTTCTTAAACAGGTATTATGTTATTACGCGAGGGAAGTTCCCGCCGTTTTCCTTATATTATAGTACGCTCAAATGTTCTTGATCATAGCAATGAGAGTTTTATAAATTTGCTGATGAGCTGACGGCCAAACTCCATTAGTGGGGAGGCACCAGGACAGAGAGAGAGAGAGAGAGAGCTGATGAAAGTTATGTTTTGGTTACTATTGAATAATCAGCCTTTTTCTGCCTGCTAGACATAGACCTTCCACATTTTGCGGAATTATTTACATGCATTACTTTATTATCAGCTCACTATAAGTCCCCATAGAGCCAGCTCAGCGGGCTCGGAGCCTGCCCAATTATGAGAGGTGACTAGGCCATAGTCAACCACGCTGGCCAGTGCGGGTCGGTTGTCTTCACACATATCTTTGAATTTCTTCGCCGTTATATGCAGGTTGCATCACGATGTTCTTAACCGTAAGAACGTCGGATAATGTACATATGAAATTCGAATAACGACAAACACGTTGGTACATGGCGGGGATCGAAACCAGGACAATATCGAGTACGGTCCAGTCCGGTTAAGCGCTTAACTGCGCCACCGACGCTCATGCATTACTTACATTTAAATATAAAATTAATTGATTATTTACAAACAAATCTTTAGAATATTCTGACAGTCAAAAGTATAGTTAATGCAGTGTACCGTAAACTGTAAGCGAAACATACATTGTTATTGTTCCAGGACAGTCATGTTCTGGCTCTTTGCCAAGTAGTGCGTCTACCGCCCGTTCATTATGGATTTAGAGTACACCGCCTGGCAGTGGGGAAGGTCAAGTACTACGGTATATTACGAAACTAGTTTCATTTTGTACTTGAATATAAAATATGTAAACATCAACAAAAAGCATTTATCTAGTGCTTGACTGATGAACGTGATACGTCGGTAAGACGAAAATAACTCAGAATTATATTGAAGTTGGTTACTATACTAAGGGTATTAAGGTCATCTGAAACTGATGAGCCTATGCACGCGTTATTGGGAAAGATTTGTACCAGGATTGCGTCAAATCTAAGCTCGTAATCCTCTTTTGAAGTTATGAGCGTGTTTTCGGTTCATTTATTTGAATTGTGAATTTATAATGTTGTTATTTCAATTGTTTCAAATTGAAAAAGAGGGATGGCGATGTTATTTATGTGTGCGTCTGTGTGAGTGCGCGAAAGTGCGTGTGTGTGTGTGCGTTGTGATTCGCCAATGTAAATTTGCCGTTATGATGACATGTTTTTATTCGGCTCATTAGTGTAACATATTTACAGTGTTTTTTTTTTATTGTAACCACGGTCAAAATACTCAAATTAAATCCGTCATCTCTGTTTATAGGGCAAGGTATTTACGTGAATGCATCACCTTGACCGACGCTCACCCAATACTATTGTCACTTTCGTTGGAATAAAAGATCAATTGACAAAAAAAACAATACAATAGATTGGTACAAAGTAGTAATGTATTATTTTGTTAGTGTTTTTT
Source organism: Papilio gigon (assembly GCA_027563995.1). Classification (NCBI taxonomy): domain Eukaryota; kingdom Metazoa; phylum Arthropoda; class Insecta; order Lepidoptera; family Papilionidae; genus Papilio; species Papilio gigon. The sequence continues at coordinate 2,095,296 of JAODUI010000017.1, read as the reverse complement.
AAGTTTGTAGCCGCGTTCTTAGATTTTTTAGTCCTTTTTTGTTAGGACTAGTCCTATATTATAAAAGTAATTTAAATTGATGAAATAACTATTTAATTTTTATTACTTATTCATATTATAACTTATTCAATTTGAATCCTTTTATTTTTATTTTTATACTTTTATTTTTATAAAATATTTTTAACTTATTTCATCAATTTAAATCGTTTTACTTTCATAATATAGAACTAGTCCTAACAAAAAAGGACTAAAAAAATCTAAGAACACGTTTGGAAAATCGCGTTACATTTTTTTGTTAACATGATGTTTACAAAAAAATGTAATGCTGGCGACACTCTTTTAAGTAAGGGGTTACTTGTAGTAGTGTCCCGCTCTTCCATATCAATTTAATAAAACTATTTTAATTGTCGATTTCTTAGTAATATTTATAATTAAACTTCAGACCAGTACGACTTAGGGTCGTTCAAGACGCAAGCGTACCTCTTCCTCAAAGGCCGGCATCGCATCTGCTCCTCTAGTGTTGCGGATGTCAATGGGCGTCGACGACCACGTTTGTGATCTCGCCGCTCATTTGTCCTCTTCTCTTATAAAAAAAAACTGATGACCAATAATGTTTAAATGTAATGTTGTGTAAAGTACACTAATCCCTTTACAACACGGTAGATTGGTTTCCCGTTAAAACGGGTTGTAGGAAATTTGCCAAAATAACATTTCTACGTCCTTTCAATACACAAATTTATGTCCGTGTTATACGAGGAATTGAAATCGCGTAAGAAAAGTACCGTGTTATAAGGGGGATTACGGTATCAATCTTGTAAGGTAATCACGAATGCATGAAAGTCACAAAGCACGTAATAGATTAAATGATATTAAAAACGTGACAAATAATATTCAATATTGTAACACTAAATCGTGTCCATGTCAGGCCACGCCCCTATTCTAGTTTCATGTAGAAGTCTGGAAGTAATCCAGCCACGGTATTAGAATTAATGCTGCCGTAATCCGATAAAGTATTGGAACAAGTTCCGTCATAATCCGTGAAACTATTGGAACACATATCTTCGTAAATCGAAAGTAAAACGATGCACTCCCCCGTGTTTGTATATTGCCACTAATGCTCAAATTAATTAATTAATATAAAAATTTAAACGCCAATAGCCTAATGATGGGTACCGACGCATGTCAGATCACCAGACCGAGAGTTCGAATTCCGCCATTCTACTATTGTCATAGCCCATATCATAGCACAAGCGTAGCGAAATGTTAGTAAAAAAAAAATCCGTTATAAATGTTTTTTCTAAAAAAAATTTTGTAACCGTGAATTTATTTTTTGTAATTTAGCTGTTTTTTTTTTAATAACTGGTTTGATAAATGACTCGTTTAGCGAACATCTCCGATATAATTGTCTCGTTGCTTTCGGGGTGGTAATTATTTGAACCGGTTTATTTATTTTTAGATCTAAACTTTACAGACAAGACCGGTAAATTGTTAATTATTTTTTACATGTATTTAATGGTCTAGTAAACTTCTGAACATCTTGTTTTCTAGTATTATATGTTGCACTTAATATACATTAATTTGTTTCTATATCGTTTCGTCACTACTAGCCGCTATCTGGCCACAGACTTTCCCAATGCCTTCCACAGTATTGATTATAGTTTGTGAAGTATTAAATAACAATACATTTATGCCAAGTATTAAGTCTATTAATTAATACAACACTCAATGACTAATGTGTTGTAGACAATAGCTTGGCCAGAAAAACAAAATCCAACGCCATATTGCGGGAAAATATGGAACCATTCGCTGTGTATTCAGAAGCCGATTGAAGCACCTTAAGGTTTTTTATTCATAATTAGCCTGTTACAGAAACTTGGCTATCAAGTACACTCATTGACTAATTTATCACTTTCATTTACGGCCAGTACACTCTATGGTAACACTTGTATTATAACAATTTTGCCATCTCACTCATAATCTTTGTAAAATACAGATATAAGAATGGTCATTCATTGGTTATGTGGGAAATCACGGTAATGGCTAAATATTAAATATCCAATTGTAAATGTGTTAGTATTCTATTAATTTCCCCCAATCAAGAACGTTACAGCTTGTCATATATAGGATAAAGGGAAACCAGATCAAACATGCTTTGGGGAAGTCCTAGTCAACAAGGTACGCCAGGTCTAATCCTCCGCCTCTGAAGGTGTCTTATAGTCTTTTTAAAAAAATGTTAGTAGATTTTTGTTTATTTACTAATATTTCTTGTAACCATCCCTGGTAAGCTTGAAAAAGCTTGTGTTAGTATATGCTTCACGACAATAGTCTTCGGGAATCGAACTCAGGACCGCTACATCGGTAGTCTGTATCCTTAACCGTTAGGCTATTGGTGCTTCTAAGTATATGCAGTATTAATTTCGTCATTTACGATTCAAGATTCACTTCTATATGTCTTCTGATCTGTGCACGTCGGCCGTCCCCGAACAACGCCCCCGTTTTAACAGCGACTAGCAAATAATGAACAAAGGATATGATTCATGAAGCAATTTCGCGATAAATCGATTGTATTATGAAGCTATTGCTGTGTGCTGTCGAATTTCTCGAGCATTCATTGTGACTACGTTAAGTGTGATGCCAATGGTAATTTTAAATTTTAAATTAAAACATAGTTTACCATCAGATTAAAATGCTAACGGATGATCTGAATTGAAATAACGTTAATTCAGGTCATCACTTAGCTTTTTTTTTCAAATAGAGTATAAGGTTTTAGCTGCACATTTTTATGAAAGGTGTTTCCAGTGATTTTGTTTGCGTAGAGTGTAGAAGCTCTTAACAAACTTTTACTCTATTATTGACTAATAAATGGTGAATTTGGAAAAGCCTAAAATGTGTTAATCATTTTAATTTATTAATAAAATGATTCTTTAAAATTGCCACTTACTTTTCATATAGAAAGGGTTTAAACGAGCGGCGGGATCATAAGGGTGATCGACGCCTAGGCATCCGCAACACTAGAGGAGCAGATGCGTTGCCGGCCTTTGAGAAAGAGATAGGATTATTTGTATATCCTGGACGTATTGTCATCTGTGGATATGTGGGTCGAGGTAGACCTAAGAAAGATGGATGGATTGCGTGAAGGATGACATGAGTAAGAAAGGGGTAACCGAAGAGATGACGGCTGATAGGCGAGACTGGAAGCATAGAACATGTTGTGCCGACCCTACATAAAGTGGGGCCAGGGCAGGAGAAAGAAGAAGAAGAAGATTGTCATCTGTATTTTCGACAATATACAGAATAATGTAATGTTCGAGGTGAAACATTGAACGGTATAAAATCGCCAGAACAGATATTTGTGGCAACTGAGCGAAGAGAAAACTTGCACAAATTGATATTGATGTCGGCGACACGCTGTTTATGCTATTGGGAGCGTGTCGTCCGGACTGAACGAGGCGTGTTTGGTTTTACTTTGTCACTTGTTCAATTTATATTATAATATCATGGTATTTTGCTTTATACAAGATTGTAGAGTAATGAATAGATTTTAAGGGGCAATTAAAACGGAGTTTCTCTTATACGAGAAGCGGGTAAACAGTAGAGTAGCTGATGTATTGCCGGTCATTGAGTAAAACAAATATCTCACTCAGAAGGTATAGAGAGTAAAGGTGGATAAAGAGTAGACTAGTACTGATGGTTTTTATATGCCTCTTGTAATTTGTCTTCATGCTTTTGCAGTGCGCTTTGTGAAATGATGTTTTAAATGTCTTATTCATTTGCTAGTTAGTTTTTAAAAAGAAAAGTAGTCGAGCGAACTGGAACGATGCAAACATAGCACGGATTACGTAATATAGTGCGGCGCCGACCCCTCGACCGAATCGTCCTGTCCAAGGACTGTCTGTATAAAGTTTATTCATTATCTTCTGCCTACATATATTTAAATTAAAAATATATTTTTTATTATGAACTTAACTGTACCGGTGTGGCTTCATCCTCATGTAATTCTCGCGGTTTTCCAAGTTATTCACCCCCTTACTTTAAAAGCGTGATGATAAATAAAATCTGACATAAATGCAGGGCTAGTTTCTGTCAAAAGAATTATGTATCTTAGAATTAAGTTACCAATTCGATTGTAGTTCGTTAAAATGTCCTTTTCCTTAGATATATCGACGTTAAAAGATTGCTTAAGTAGCAGTTAAACGACCCTGAGTGTCTAGATAGTCTCTGTCTAACTTAATTAAGTTTAAAGCTTGTTTGTTTCGTTATTTGAAGGATACGGCTTCAAATAGGCCAAGACGTTACGTCGTGCAAGTTCACTTTCTATCGGCTTGTAGTAAACTCTCTAAGAGGTTACGGAATTAATTGGTACTACTAACAACTCTTTAGAATTTCTCCTTAAGCACTTTGGTTACTTTGTTTGGAAAAGTTATTCTGTTCATTCCGATTAGTTACAAGGTTATGTGGGTATTTGAAAAATAATTAACTTGGTGAGTTAATAAGGCCGGAAACGCATCTGTGGTTATACTGGAATTGAATATGTCCATGTGAGTCGATGATCACCTTTGTGAGTCCGCCGCTCGTTTGCATACCAGTCTTATAAAAAAAAAACAAAATTTAGGAACTGTTTAAAGCGTTTGATTCTTCGAAAAGTGTCAAATGTTTTAACGTTCACAAATTGAATGTATAATCTTTTCTGTCTTTATAAATATAAAAAAAATGTACTTTAAGAAATCCAAAGAGTTTCTGTTGTACAAACTTTTTTTTTAAATTCGATAAATATTCCTTTTTACAGAGAGAGGACCAATCGTTACTGGCTCAGTTCTTCTTTGCGGATGACGCGCTCAATATCATAGCGTCCGAGCTGGACTCCTTCGACGGCCGGAAGGATCCGGAGAGGTGTTCCACGCTGGTCACGCAGCTGCGGCTCGCACAGGTAAGAGAAAGAGATCATGATAGAAAGAGAAGATTGGAGTGAGGTTTGTGAGAAATTGATTAACTACAATCAGACAATATACTTATGCCCTTATCATAGCTTGTGTCGTTCTTTAGTTAATAGAGCGTTTTTGTATGGGCCGTTTCTTTATTTTTTGGCGGCTCAGTCATCTGCTCGTTGCGCAGTGCTCTCCCCCTGCATCTCTTTAGCCCCGGTATATCTAACATTGTGTTCTGTGCACCAATTTCTTTGTATAAAATAATTGACTGTTGTTAATTTACTAACATTTCTTGTAACCATTCCTGGTAAGCTTGTAGAAGCTTGTGTCAGGATATGGTTCACGACAATAGTCGAATGGCGGGATTCGAACCTACGACCGCTAGATCGGTAGTGCGTACCCTAAACCAATGGCTAATAGCTCTTCTATTTAAATAATATATTTGTAATTAATATGATACAATGGAGAACAGAGTCTATGCTGTTTTATTATAAAGGAATAAACTGAAATCACGGAAGTTGACGTAACTATGAACTTTATTTCAAATTGAACTTTACGAACGAGTACTAAAGTTCATAATTGTACGTCGTTGTTAATGGTAATGTGAATTCAATATTAGCTTATATCGAAGGTTTAAGCTTAGAGTCTATTATTTGAGTTGCGGTTCATTGATAATGATTCTATAAGGTTGCAGGCTTATGTCATGGTTCGACCATCGCTTTGTCGATTGTTGCATCGAGTTATATTTGAAGTTATCAGACTGTAAATGTTTCGTTGTTCAGTGAACAAAGGTATATGTGACAATATTAAGAGCTGTTTACTATATCTAAATAGAAAAGGGTAACATTCACGCGTTCATCCTGTGTCGGTATCGACTAGTTTCGATCCCGTCGAGGACTCTGCACCAGAGTCTGGGTCTGGTTTTCGCCGTCGCGGCTTGTCTCATTGTACTGTAATGTTTACTCCTTGCCAATGAACGAAGGTCTATCTTACTATACTTATAGCTTTAGTACTATAATAGAATATAATTGGGCTGCAAGCAACTCAAAATATTTTCCAAGTTCTAACTCTGCGGGTGTTTTGTTGCACCTGTCCAAATATTTTATGCATAAATGCATACGTTTTCTGTGAACTTGAATGCATTTATCCGACGACCGATAATATTGGTATGGCGTAAGAGATATTTTTATCTTAGCCTGCAATTATATGAGTCAGTTGTTAATTTTAAGGCACTTAAAGGTATTTAAGATATATACTTAAGGTATTTATAATAGTTTATGCATTGGTCATTCTTAACGGGTATGTATTGTGTTTTTACGTTAGTAGTTTTACGAATAGACATGCTTTTGTTTCGTTTCTATCTATATAATTAATACAATTGATGTGTCTGTATGTATTTAAAAAATAATGACATTTCGTGTTACGGTGTATTCGCAGTGCTTATAACGAAACTCCAAATTTTGGTATTCAGTCTGTCTGCCTATTCGCAACTCCGCGGTTGTTCCCGCTAGTCTCCGAAACAGTTGTTCCGAATTTGAAGGCATTTTTACTGGAATTATACGCGGGAATGTTAGAGGATTATTTTTTAATTTCATTGGGACGAAGTCTATCAACCGCTAGTCGTGCAATAAGACTACCAATACTATGCTACTTATAGACGTGAAGGTAACTAACTATTGTCGTCCCATTGGAAGAAAAAATGGTACATATTTCTACATGTGTGTCGGGCGTTCGCGGTATGTTGAGTGTGATATTAAAAATTACAAACTCTTGCTTGAAATGCTGGATGTAAAAAGTTGTAGGTAAAGGTGTAACATTCCAGACTGTACCCCTTCATTTTGTAAAAATGTCGCATGTTTTAAAGTGCGTTTCCACTGCCGTAACACTTGGAAACAGTTGCGTGATTAGACAATGTAATTGTTTTGACACTGGACTGATTACCGTAATAGATAAATCTCTGAATGATAGTAATTATGGATGATGCAACGGTACTTATGAACATCGTCGCTTTGACGAGAAGCCATCGACTGTTTCAGGCAATCTCAGAATAGCATCTCTTCAGATGCCGTTAACGATAGTTATAATCTTAAGGATAATTAGGACGTAGTTTTGTCGTACTCAGTCTTAAAATGTTTAACCATAGGTTCCTTTACTGTAGATTTTTGTTACATCTACACTAAGTATGGCGACTCTGAGTATGGCAGTTAGATCTAAAAAAATATTTAACCGTAAACTCAATATTAATATTTTAAAGAGATTTAATCAAAGATCTGTGTGCTTTTTACTTTCGAATTATTTTTCTCACGAAAACGAGTTCGCGACACGATAGCCGCTTGATTAAGTTTTACAAAGAAAAATGTTGTTTTATTTTAATTAAGACCCTAAGGTCGTCGACCGCGCCCTCTATGGTGAACCCATAAAAATGCAAAGTCCAGGGTCGGCGCTCGCTGGCCACCTGCCGTCCTTCGAAATGTCAAGCTATGAGCGAATTTATGTGGCAGCATTATAACTTGTTAGCATTTAATTTAAAATAATTCGACATACCGCTATATTCTATTATTCGGTTTCTTAGTTATTTGTATACATTTGATATTATACGATTTCCGCAAATTAATTTTATTAATGTTACTATACGGCAAGTGAATGAAATCACGATCCTTGATAGCAATTTTTGCTTTTGGATTTTGTCCCGTCTTAAAAAAGACTAACCGGTTTCAAAACTCGTTCAGCCGGTGTCATGATTTTATATGTATTTTGAATTCTTGCTAAATCAGAATTTTTATGCATTTATATAATAAGCAATGACGTTAATTGTATATGATTTATAACAAAAATTTTCATTCTATACTATATGTAATTTATTCAGTTTTTACTTTCTTTTCATTTCTTCTTTTTGCACCTATAGACTCACCGACATTCCTTTTTGAGTTACACATGTTTTTGTTTTCTTTTCCTTTGCGATGGAGGCGGCACTGTCACATCAGTTTTTGCTTACTATTGTTAGTGTTGTGATTTTTTGTATGTATGTGAAATTGTGTAACTCGTAGTTCTGTATGTGCGTGAAGTTGAATCTAGTTGGTATGGAAATTTACCCACTATAAGTGTATTGAGTTCAAGACGATTTTGTTTTAAATGAGTCACGGCGTGAGCACGGTCGTGCGCCGTGACGTCACCGCGGGCAGTGATGCACGTGTATGTAGGTAACAGTATCGACTAGTCTTATTTACATGTTGGGGCCATTTCTGTATTTAAAATATGCTTGATAAATAGATTTCTTTAAACATAAAAATGTTAGTATAAAGTTGTATTAGATATAATGACTTATTACTTGATTCTGTGCTTCAATAATCGATGTTTTGAAATCGTAGTGTATCGATATTTACACGAGTACATCACTATTAATCTTGATAATCTGAATCGTTTATAAAACATTTCACAGTATGAGCACACATGTTGGTCTGTTACTGTTGTTGCGAGATCACTCGAGTGGTTATTGGAGATTCTCGGAGAGAATTATATGACTTACATGTATTAAACAGGACGTATATAACAAATTATTCTTAAACAATACATTGGTTGTCATCCAAATTCAATATTCGATCTCGAATACTTCTCGCCATGGATGTATCGGAAGTGTTACATAGAAATGAACACAGGAACAGATTGTTTTATATTTGGTTCATCGGAACCGTAATCGAAACAAAGTGCATAATCCAATGAAAGTATCGACATTTCGGAATCGGAATCGAACCTCCGTAACGTCACTGGTTTTTACATTACAGCGGTGATTTTAATTAACATTAATACGTCACATCTAATAATATAATAGGTTCTGAGCACCTAGGGACGTATAGATAGTTGATGATGATTAATACGTTTAGTTCAAAAGTTTCGTACAAAGTAAGTCTTTTTTTGGATCAATGATTAGAATGGAATATTGACACGAGCGGTTGTGTACTTCATGTATAAAAGAGTTGGTCGTAAACCGCACGCACGTGGTTATGATTTAGTCACGCACGTGCATGCGGCGACACCCTTATCGCCCAATCGTTTAGACATGCAACAATGTTATTTGTTTGTTATCGAAAGAACTTTCCTTTGTTCTATAACATTGTTATTATTATGTTTAATATATTAAGTATGCATTTGTCATGCTTCCGTAATTCAAAGACTATTAGAATTATTATTTGTTAAGTCTATTATTATAAAAAGCAAACTTTTTTTTTCAAATTTGTTACATAATATCTAGATAACTACGACACAGATTTGAATAAATCTGCTTTGTAGAAATAATCTCTATTCTACAGGCTTTAAGTTACTTTATCGAGCTGTTAAACTTGGGGTGAGTAAACTGGTAAAAACGCAATGCGAGCAAGGGACAATAACCAGACATATGAGGTTGCCATGGTAATGGTTGTCAGTTTTATGGAATTTTTTTCTCATCTACAATACCACAAATCTATTAAAGATGTTTTTACTTATTGCCACAGTTAGTATCGTTTTTGCTTAAGGAGTTCCCTGAGCGACAGTCTTTCCATTGTTTGTTAGTGGTCTAAATTCTCATAGGATAAAAAATAACCGGTATAAATCTGGAATAGAATCTTTGGGAATTGCTAGCCAAGGTGATGTTATAAAAACGTTTGCAGCATCGCCCTCGCCGCGATAATTGCCTTGTTTACATTCACCGAGCCGAATGACGAGATTTCCTTACTATCGATTTACCTTTTTTCTAACCGGCTTTATACAGTTCAAAGCTGGCTACACAATACTGAACAGTTGGACTGTACAGTTAGAACGTACATCTTAAAGTTTTTGAACGAATGGTAGACTGAATGAGTTTTATATTTACGCCGTATGTGTTTTGTTTCCAGGACCGTGTGTTGAACGTGACGAGCCAGATAATGGACAAGGTGTTGGGCGAGGAGCGCGTGGCGCGCGGCTTCCGCGTCAAGTTCCCGGAGGACGTGCTGCAGGATAATCTCGCGGAACAGCTGTGGTTCGGTGCAGAGGTACACATGCTCTTTTATATATCTAATAGCCTTGGAAATTGAGATATAGATAGATATATAGAGACGACTTAAGATGTGGTTACATTGGATTGGTCTTGTGTTGAAGATTTTAACCTTATGCATCGGTGTTCAATTGTGACTTATTGAATTTGCAGTGCTTAGCAGCGGGTTCATCAATAATGAACCGCGAAGAGGAGTCAGCGGCGATGCGTCCCCTCGCCAAGGCGCTGACCCGCAGCCTGGAGACCGTGCGCTCGTTGCTGCGCGAGCAGTGCCTGCGCTCCAGGGACCTGGCGCTCTCGCCGCACGACGACATGCTGCACGAGAGTCTACGGATATTTGATAGGTGAGAGAGAAAGAGGGACACAGAGTAAGTCCGTTTACATTCATAATTCAAGTATACAGGATGTTTTTTTTAATTAAATGAAATGTATCGTTTTGTATGAGTTCATGCTTTCAACGGTTGCCTATACTAGCTTACGTTAGATTCCTTATACGAAATCTACACTAAGGGTTTTGTTGACCAGTTATTTACTCTGATTGCGGCACTCAGAGTAGTTTAATGGTTACTAAAGCAGACTAAATCGAAACTTTTAGACCTATCACTAATAGTGTATTGTAAAATATTCGCAACGTTCTGACTAATGTTTGAAAAAACATTACCAGGTTATTCGCCGAATTCGAGCTGTGCTACGTAAGTGCTATGGTGAACGTGAAGACGCCCCACGAGTTCGAGGCGCAGCAGCTGATCTGCGTCCTGTTCTCGGAGAGTCTTCGCAGAGCGTTGAAACAAGGATTGCTCACACAAGAACAGGTAAGCTGTTACTATTGCATAAGCATTATAAATCAATATAATACAGTATTAAAACGTTGGTGAGACATTGCACTATACTTATAATAACGGCTTAACTCACATGTAGGTGCACGTACCGACTAGTTTCGGACCCGTCGGTGGTCCTTCTTCAGGGTGAGTGATCTCTGTGTCCGATATAATGGGGTCATGGTGACTGATGGAGCGGGCTATATTCGCGTACGCGCCGGGCACTAAACTAGTCTGTACCGGCAACTTCACACAAATTAAGACGTTGTTATAAATAGTATATAGTATACGATATTTCAAATATCTTGGCAACTGAAGATAAACGGAGTTGTTTGTTGAGAACAATATTTTACAATCTCGAGAGCAGCTCAATGATATAGGAATAATCTGTCACAATGCATAAGATGTAATCATTTGTATTCCAGGTCGATTCTTACGACCCGGCGCTAATGTTCGCCGTGCCCCGCCTGGCTATAGTTAGCGGTCTGCTCATCTACTCCAGCGGACCACTCAGTATTGATAAACCTCCAGGTGATGTGACTTCTTCCCTCATTATTAATGTGGCTAACAGAGTGACATTGTTACAATGTCACCATTGTCAATGATAAAGGATATACTGCGCTAGCGCAACGTCCCAAAGTGGGTCTTGTCCACCGACGCTAGAGGTCGCCAACGTCGCCTGTACTGTGAAATAGTATGAAATTTGATATTTAATTAAAAGTTTTTTTTAAATGTTTTTAAAAAATTAAGCTACAGATATAATAAAAATTGTGTATGTATTATTTTTGTAAGGGAAGTTTATAATTAAATACTGTATATTTTTTTTATTCTATTCGAAATATTTTCTATAACACAAAGGAGTTTAAAACAGCGATAGTAAATCATCATCATCATTATCAGCCTAATGAAGTCCACTGCTGGACGTAGGCCTCCCCCATCGACTGCCACGATAACCG
>JAODUI010000017.1:2024699-2044331 GCA_027563995.1 Papilio gigon | reverse complement strand
GCAACTGAAATGCCAAAAAATAGAACGATCGATTGGCGATGTCATTGACCTTGTATTAGACGATTTAGAATCATATTATATCATCATCATCACCTCACTATACGTCCCCACTGAGGGGCTCGGAGCCTACCCCATTATGAGAGATGACTAGTTCATAGTCAACCTAACTGGCCCAGTGCGTGTTGGTTGACTTCACACATATCTTTTTGTATTTATTTACTGATATATGCTGGTTGAATCACGATGTTTTCCTTCACCGTATGAACATCGGACAATGTACTTATGTAATTCGATAAACACATTGGTACATGCCGGGGATCAAACCTTGACAATGTCGCGTAGGTCCGGTCCAGTTAAGCGTTTAACAATTGCGCCATTGACGCTGTCATATTGTATATTACGTTACAAACATAGTACTCAATTGCCCTGCTTTTTTATCCGCATTTTTTAAGAAAGAGAATAGTCTATTTAGTATAAGTACCGTTGCGACTCCACAGAAAATGTAAGCTCTTAAAAATACAACGTCTATTGTAACACAAATCTTTTGTGTTTAGAAACCACTCAGCTTTTAAATGTTTCGGGCGCAAAATTAAACATCATACCCGAGGACGTCTTGTCAAGACGTGAATCGAATATGTGACTTTCAATTTTTATGTTTTTAAATTTATAACTAATAGATGGTGATTAAATTATTAAAACTTTCGTGAGACATCTCACTACGCTAGACTAGCTTAGAGCCCATCGGGGGCTCAGTGAGTGACGGGCCGCGAACACGCTATAGTACCAATCCCATTCACCCTGAAGATGAGCCCCCGATGAGCTCGAAGTTAGTCGGTACTGATATCTATTTACACGTGAGTTAAGCCGTTTTATAAGTAGTATAGTAATAGATAGTGTTTCATACTTTGTCCAATCGAGAGTCGATTATCGAAATGTCATTTTACATGACAACACTGACTATATATATCCATCGTTACAAAAGCCTCCAGAGACCTTACTTTCCTTGCTCTTGAGTTTCATATTACGATATAAATCTATGACTTAGTAATTAAAATAAAATAAAGACTAGTTATCCAATAAGTAATAAATTACAGAAAGCATTTTGAACAATACAAGTAACGAAGAAAAGACAATACAATTTGGTCTATGAAATAGAGGAATTTGCAAAATAACTAAAGGGTGTTTCAACTCGTCTGATACAAGATGACTGTATGTTTATCATCTTTATTAATGTTTTTCTTTTTTAAAAGAAACATGATGTATGTTTTACAATTTCACGCGAGCGCACGTACTAAGAATTCAAAATGTAACAATAAATATACCGACATTTATTTCTGTTCTTGTGATCTGTCACACATGTTGTACAATTCCGGAAGCGAGGTCCCCGATACGTATCGGATTCCGAGGCATTCGTTTCCCTTACCATGTATCTTTGCAATTTTTCGTATTGAACCGTTTTATTTTCGCTTTGGCGTAGCAAACCGTAACGTTCGTAGCGTTTGTAGCGCTTGGCGTTTTGATACTCGTAGCGGTCTGCGGTTTAGCAATTTATTTCGGCTGTAACGTAGCTATAGCGTAGCAGTATACGTAGCTTTGTTAACTGTGAACGGTGATTGATATAGTAGTGTTTCTTGACAGCGATAAAACATTTATTTATTACTCGTAGTTGTTTATTTTTAATTTACTCTTTTGTTTCGGTTTTCATCTATTTAATGCCAGTTACATCTATTGCATTTATAAATCGAGCCTTGTTATTTATAAGTCTTTAACTTGCAGCACAATTGTACATAAGCTTTTGCCTGCGACATCGCCTGTGCGGGTTTAAAAAAATTAGAGATAGTAGTCTATCTGTATGCCAAACATTCATCCATATAAACTTTTGCGTCTAAAATATTAGTCAGATATTTATGTGTTAATTAATATATTTATAAACAAACATAATAAATGATCATAAGTCGTTGGATGCGGAAAGCGGAGGACCGCATACTATGGAACGAATTGGGAAAGGCTTATGTCCAACAGTGGGCAGACAAGGGATGATGATGATGATGATGAGTCATGGTTATTTATATTTGCTTACAGGCAACAGAAAATATTAAACTGTCATTTCAATATTTAACTTTCTCCTTTAGCGTAGTCTCTGATGTTTACCGACACGCACTTTATAGCATGTTTCAATTTGTATTATGGAAAAAATTGTATCGCGTGACTGAGTCACTAAAAAAAAATCAAAGGATCATGACCTTGTTTAGATAAAAATCGCTTCATGGTTATTATTCAAATCGAGTCAGTATTATACTGATACAAGAAGTATACGAAACTTTTCTGTAGACGATTTTTTATGAAAACAATGCTAGGTCAAGGTTGATATTTTCACTCAACGGTGTTTAAATAATATACCTTTTGGATTACTGAGTAAAGCTGTACATGACCAAGACAGTACACATCATCATCATCATCAGCAGCCCCTGTCTGGCCACTGTTGGACATAGGCCTTTCCCAATGCCTTCCATAGTATGCGGTCCTCCTCTTTCCGCATCCAACGACTTCCTGCTGTCCGCACTAAGTCCTCGGTCCATCTGTAGGAAGGACGACCTACACTCCTACACAGATATTACCAGTACACATATATTTGACTAATTATTGAATTATTTGGAAAGTTACCTGCTTTTCAGTCTAATTACAAAATTATGAACCACTATTAACGCGTGAAGCGAATGCATTGAAACCGTTTAAGGTTTACAAGATCTACTAACACGGTTAACTAACGTCCATTTTAGTTTCATTTTTGTCCACCGGGTCACTCAAGTTCTTCGCAGTGTAATTCTAGTTAGTCGTTAGTTATCTTATTGTAATCACACGCAGGATACTAGTCAATCTATAATTATCTTGCAGGCGTGATGTGAAGCATGGCGCCGGCACAGATCGCCCGGCGAGGGCGCCACCGCGCTACACGCTTCCTACTGAAAGCGAATACTACGACTTGAAGTTAATAATGCAAACAACTCACTAACATGGAGTCTACCCTAATTATACCAACCTATGTAAGATATTAATTTACATTTTCATCAACTAACTATACGTCCCCACTCAAAGTCTAGGAGACAATATTAGGGGTACTAAGCCATAGCCAACCACGCTGACCCAGGACATTGATTTCACACATGTCTAAATTTATTCACAGATGTACATGTGAAATTCGATTATCGAAAAAACATACTAGTACATGGCGGGAATCGAACCTTGAACATTTTAACCCACGAGCAACCGACGCACAGATAATTTCTTTCAGATTTCAATTATTATCTGTGTCATAATATTTTCCAGCTCGTCTTTTCTCAACTTATAAAAGAATAATAAAAATGAAAATAAGTCTTTGTTAAACAAACCATCATATCATTTTAATTCCATCAGAACGTTTGTTAGAACAACGCTCGGTTTTGAACGCATTTAATCAAATACACGAACAATTCTCTGTAAAATTACTAGCTTTATAATTTATGTTGAGCCTCCCTTCGAATTCCCACAACAATGCCTACTTGAGGTCGAGTGATTTCGATCTTTCCCGAGGGAATAATTGAATAATTCAAATGTTCGTGACAGGTGGCGGCCGAGCCCAACGATACGGACGTCGAATACGATAATGCCGAAGACCCCGACGCTGTCACGCTCTTATCTATACTTCTTGTCGGTGAGTTTATAATCAACATCTTAAAACATCGAAAGACAACCGATCGATTCAATCTCAATGCGGTATTATAGATGGTTCCCGTCGGGCCGATCCGACGACCAATCGGTCAGATGGGATATATTTTTGTTTTTCTTATATGAAATCTTTAAATAAAAAGAGAAAGTAATAATTAAACAGTTGGAGTGTTACTGGACGGATTCATGATCACTGGTTTGGAATAGTTTCAGTTTACTATTCCAGTAGAATTCCAGTGCTCATTTCGATTGCTATTTGACTACTGGACTTGAATAAAACAAACAGGGCACCATGTGAGTTCGTTTTATTACTAACTCAGTATTTATTTACAGGTATATTCCTATCCCTGTTGATATTCGTAAGCGCGGCTGGCAATATTTTAGTTTGTATAGCGATTTACACCGATAGAGGGCTCCGGCGTATCGGGAATTTGTTTCTAGCGTCACTGGCCATCGCGGACATGTTAGTCGCTGCAGCCGTGATGACTTTTGCCGGAGTAAATGATTTATTAGGGTGAGTCGATAGTTCTAAACCACTTATTAAGAAGTTTACCTTCTTATAAAAAACACAACTATGAGTGAGTATTTTTTTTTAAAACCTAATGAAACGGCTTACATAAAGCGTAAACTTTTTAATATTTGTTACTTAAGATCTAAGCAACTATAGATATTATCACGCTATTGAACTGAGGAGGTGAGTAAATTGTAAAACAAAAACTTGCGAGAATTCCAATTAAGTGTTATAGTAATTTAGTTTATTTACTGGAAACGGTAGAATGCTATGATTTCGGTGGAATATAATATATATCTTTTTGCAGGTACTGGGTTTTCGGAGAACAATTTTGCGACACTTGGGTGGCATGTGACGTCATGTGCTCCACGGCGTCCATCTTGAATTTATGTGCCATATCATTAGATAGATACATACACATCAAAGATCCTCTCAGGTATTTTAAATTAAATATTTTTTTGCCAACCAATATATTCTCAAATACTTTATTTGTTCGTTGGTATTTCTTTGTCGCGATCGTCTCGAATTCCGCGCTATCTGAGATCGATTAATGTTATTTGACGACGGTACTGTTTATTTAACTGCTGGTTTTTATTGACGTAACTCATATTGTCATTCCTATATGGATGTTTACGTTGTAAGTGTTGAAGCAGTGGAAACTTACGGTTGGCACTCGCGCTTGGAACTTAGAACGGAGTGTACTTTAACACAATATTAATTGACATATTAGGACATTTTGTTTCTAAATTTTCTTTTACGTATAAACTTTCTATTATTGTGAATATTCTTAAGATACTATTTTACTGAACTACTAATCAAAACAGCTTAACTCACGTGTAGATCGGTGTAGGTACCGACTGGTTACAGACCCGTCAAGGGTTCTTCGTCAGGGTGAGTGAACTATAGGGCTGAACTCGGGGTCCGAAACTAGTCGGTACCTACACCGATGTACAAGTGAGTTAAGCCGTTTTTATTAGTAGTTTAGTGAAATGTCTCACGAAAGTTTTAATAGTTTAATAATGTTTTGTTGCTAGAATGTATACGATTGAGAGTTATAAAATTTGCTTATCAATTTTATTTTACGTATACGAATATTTTGCAATACAACAGTAAATTGCGAACGCTCTACAATAGTACACAATAGTTGAAAACCTATTGAAGCAAGTTGCAGGCCATTTGGAAGCCAATGAAGTTTTCCCGAGACGATTGAAGCTTTAAAGTTACTTTATTAAAGAGCTTTTATGTTGAAAAGTGAGATTTATCAAAACTTTACTCTTAATAATTTCGTTTGTTGTTTTGTTAAGTAACCAGTACTTAAATGTTTTTCAAAGTAAACAAATTTAACAAGCCAAGTGTAACAACACTGTTTTAAAGTATGTTAGCTCGATACTGATTAATAGATTTTTAACATGTCAACCTTTCAAAGGTAAACAAGACTAGCGGTAACCCGTTGATCGAAAATGTTTCTTTCGTATTTTAATTAAAACTTAATACTTACAAGAAATATTAGTAAAGCAACAAAAATGAAATAAAAAAGCTTGTAATTAATTACTTTCTTATTAAGTAATTCATGTGTTTTTTGTTACGATGCGGAAGGAGGACCGCATACTGTGGAAGTCATTAGGAAAGGCCTATGTCCAACAGTGGGGAGACAAAGACCGATGATGATGACGATGATGCTACGATGTTCTTTTATTCTCAACAGTATTCTTTGATCTAATTAAATAGTTCTATTTGTTGTCAGATACGGTCGATGGGTGACAAGGAAAGTCGCCATTGTAACGATCGCACTGATCTGGCTGTTGGCAGTACTAGTGAGTTTCCTGCCTATATCGCTTGGGTTACATCGACCGCCTGAGGAGTCGGTGGCGACGGAGAAACCGCCGCGGTATCCGACATGTGCACTAGTGTTGACACCGACGTACGCTATCGTATCGAGTTGTATATCCTTCATCCTCCCCTGCATCGTCATGATAAGTATATATTGCAGGTAAGTTTTTACATAAGATAAGAGGTACAGCGTAGGTAGGCCTCACGCAAGATGGACCGATGATCTGGTTAAGTTTGCGGGAGCGTCCTGGATGAGGGCCGAGAACCGATCGTGGCGATCTTTGGGGGAGGCCTACGCTCAGCAGTGGGCGACGTGTGGCTGATATGATAATGCTGATGAGAACACCTTAATGTAGATTAAGTCCTCTAAACTAAAATACACAACTCTATTGACGTGTCCGGCGGTATTGTCATGTGTACAACATGTCAAATGAACAAAGTGAACACACGCGCATATTTTCCCGCCGGCGGCGGCACTCAATTCAAAAACGAAATATAAAAGCGAACGCGAGCAAAAATGAAACATGATTCACGAGAGTAATAGAACATTTTTTTGTAGGCTTTACTGCTACGCCCAGAAACACGTAAAGTCAATTAAGGCTGTCACCCGCACGGTACAATTGCCGGACAATCGGACCAAGTCGGTGCGGACGAGGGTGCATACCCACGTCCATTCCTCCCCCTACCACGTGTCCGATCATAAAGCGGCCATCACCGTCGGAATCATTATGGGCGTTTTCCTATTGTGCTGGGTGCCATTCTTCTGCGTTAACATTGTAGCGGCTTTTTGTAAAACGTGTATACCAGGTGAGTCGTTTTTTCTAATCTCTTTCGACCATTGAAATTGAGGAAATGAAAATGACTTGATATTGTTACGAATAGATGAAGATTTATATTCACATTCACACGCACATTTATTTGTACATCATAAAAAGTTTATTTCTTTAAATGACAAGGGAGATGTGTTCAAACTAACGGCCCCCTATCGGCTGATGCGTACAACAATGATTATTATTAGTAACAACGCCCTCTTTTGTAAACTCATGACAATATCATTACATTATCGATATTTAAATAACGAGACGAGTGTAATTGTTAAAACAGTTGTAATTAAAAAGAGTAATTGTTACAGATTTAGCGTTCAAGATCCTAACGTGGCTGGGCTACTCGAATTCAGCTTTCAATCCGATCATATATTCGATCTTCAACACTGAATTCCGCGAAGCTTTCAAGAAGATACTAACATCAAGGTACCCTCCTTGCTGTGGCTATCAGACCGTGAGAGCTAACACTCCGACACGGAACGATAATTTTGTCACTGATTACGGTACAAAGACGTTGGTCGTAAGAAGAAGTGGTTCGTTAGGTCTGTCGGGCGTTGACCCCACGCCGAGATCGTCCGCGGAATCTGTAAGACCGTTGAAAGATTACCATATCTGACAGGAAGACGGGAGTAGCAACAATGGGCTGCTCGACAAAAGCGATGTAGTGTAATTATATTTCTCTAATCACTATATCTATGAGTTAATTGAGTATAGTCAATAAAACAAGATTCCTAATAATAAAAAGACACTCTGTATCTTTTTTATACTACTAATGAGTTCGTAGTATCAATTAAAAATATAGATTTAAAAAAGGAGCCGGAATAGTTCTGTACAGCATGTTCAATATTTCCGTTTTCTTACTTCTCAATGAAAAATATATTTCAGTTTTGCCTCATTAGTACGATTTAATCGAACAGTCCAACACACTCTACAATTACAATTGAAGGTCTATGGTTGGCATGATAAACAAAATAGACATGGCTACAAATCAAATTAATTCATTTAATAATATTCAACATTATTATTTAATAATTCCTGTGATACTTTTGTAAATATGTTATAATAAGAGCTTCTTGTAAATTATTATTACTATCGTCGAAAACAATTTAAATTATTGTACATTATTAATAAATTATACAATTTCGCAAAAAAAATATAATAACCATCGTATTTAGAATGACTCCAGACTTCATTTTGTAAATATATTAGAGTTGTGTCAATATTTATATGAAAAAAATGATTTCTTGAAAACCACACTGATATCTTTGGACAGTGGTTTCGTTACTCAACAACAGATGGCCGCTTGCATGTCATCTTGTAATAAAAACAGGGAGAACATAAAGAGTGTATACTATTTAAGTATGTTTCAGTGTTAGAAATATTTTGTAAAATAAATAATCTGCTATATATAAAGACAGTTACACACATTCAGAACTGTACAGTTCAAGTGCTTTATCATCATCGACCTGTCCATTTCACTATGAAGGGTCGGAACAATATATACACTTCCATACATCTCTGTCAGTTAACTGAACTCACACCTTACTTATGCATATCTTTTACACAATCCTAACTCTCGGTCGTCCTCTACCTTTATAGTCATCCATATTCAAACTCATCACCTTCTTGTTTATGTCATCATCTCTATGTCAGTAGCACGCTAACCTTTTTTTCTCAATTTTTCTATCACTGGCTCTATTCTCAAACTTCCCCCAATACTTCTTTTATAACTTCTTCAATTTTTTAACTTCAAACCATGGTTCTGAAGACAAAAGTGACAACATTCCATTTAAAACTGATGGTGTATAGAAAGAAAAAAAGAAAGAAACAGAAACAGATTTATTGACACACAAATATACATAAAAATTAGAAAAAAAAAACAAATAACAAACAAAACAAATGTGTGGCAAAAGGAGCCAGTTCAGCATTTGTAGGGACAGCCTGGACGGTCTCCATGCTGGTTTTCAGCTGTATAGCAAATAGCTTTCACTATGTATTAGATAATATATTTAAATACGAAAAGATAATACGAATTTGTGTATAAAAATAAAAGAAATATATTTACTAAATACAAATTAGTAGTTATATATATAATTAGAAATTATATTAACATTAATGGGGAAAAGCGCTAATGATCTTTATTAGTTTTAAATTAAATACATTATATTTATGTATATAGTCTATATAAAATCTTTGTAGAATACATATCGAAAAGTAAATACATACTATTGTTATCATATCTTATAAATAAACTTAAGTAATTCCTCTCGTATTGCAAATTTCAATGTGAGTCGAAAACCAATTTGGATCAACCGCTCGTTCGACCTTTTCTCTTATAAACAACTTGTTAAAATTCATCATCATCAGCTCACTATGTGTCCCCACTGAGGGGATAGAAGCCTACCCTAAGAAGAAGGGTGACCAAGGCATAGTCAACCACACTTGCCCAGTACGTGTTGGTTGACTTCACACATATCTTTGAATTTCTTCGTCGATATGTGCAGGCATCACGATGTTTTCCTTCACCGTAAGAGGTCGACTATACTATAAAGCGTTAACTTATTTTATTTTGTTATGTATGATCTCAGCATCTACGACGCAGATGTGTATCAGTCTTTTTTTATATAAAGGCCTTCACTCATATCTGGTTATGGGCTTTATACAATCACGGTATCCAACTTTGGGGGTTGAGTAAATTGGAATAAAGTACTGCGAGAAAGAGACAACAATCAGAACTTTTTTGTTGAATAAAATTAAATGTAACCAATATATCTATTTTTAAACTATTAAAACTTTTTGATACATTTCACTATATTACTTATAAAACGTCTTAACTCACATGTAAGCCCCCGATGGGCTCGAAACTAGTCGGTACCGACACCGATGTACACTTGAGTTAAGCCGTTTTATAAATAGTATAATGTATTATTCATCTATTTTAAAACATTTCTCATTGAAGAGAAGCGGGATACAATTTCAATTCGCAATATATGTGTAGGCATCTTTATTTAGAGCTCCTGTATGAATGGAGAAACAGTTTTATTGAAGTAATATTGAATATTTAGCATATTTTCTTCCTGGCCCGATGTTACACGAAATGAAATGCTTTTATTCCATATTTCAATATGAATTACCCCTTTTGAGGTGTTCCTGGAATCGAATATTATTTGCCTTTCTTAAATCGCTATGGAAAACTTCAATCGACGTCCGAAGTAAATATTTTATTACTAGTTAGTAATGATGTAATTTTATTTATGTTATTTAATATACTGAGACGTGATAATGTTTTAAAATATCAATTTTATTTTACATTATACGTAATTTTGTCCAATTTGAAAAGTAACGTACTTTTATATTAAGAGCTATACCTAAGACCTAGTCACCCCTAATAATAAGGTAGGCTGAGCCACTCGGTGGGGACGTATAGTGAGCTGATGATGATGATGAAGCTATAACATCGAATTTAGTTTTTGCAAAATATTTCATCTATTCTCCGTTCGTATTGATCGTAGGGTATTTTTATTTAGGACAACCTTCCTCTATGAATATCCAACATTAAAACAAGTTCTCAATTCCAACAAGTAGCTCCAAAGATTATCGTGTTCAAATAATAAAGCTCTTCAGCTTTATATTAATATAGATTCAAATGCTTTTCAAGATCTGTGATTCATCATCATCTACCTGCCCCACTTCCTAAAGATCGTCGGCATAGTATTTACTCTTCCATACATCTCTGTCAGCCGTCGTTTCTGGACTTAGACAATTCTAATGCATTACCTCTATCACACAATCCACACCTTCGGTCTTCTTCCTTTATAGCCATCCACATTCAATCTCATCACCATTTCTTTCAAGATCTATGATAACTATTAGTAATACCATTGTTGAAATATTCTAATTTACGTCAATCATAGCCTTTATTCTCATATATATTTATAGAACAGCGTGACTGTAAACACTTTTATGGTTACCAACATTCGTCATCACACTACTATTCTACAGTAGGTATAAAGGCAGTACACGAATGCAGATGCTGGACAGAGATAATTTTAGAAACGACTACAAACTGCGGTCCGTGTATGGCGAACAATTTTGAATAGGAACAGCTGATTGCCGACCGTTTGAAGCTACCTACCGACTGTATGATTATATCCGTGTATGTCCGTAGTAAAGCTTTCGCCAGCGCCACACACGACGTAACTAAACACGATCAATTCCGATCACACAGTACAGCACTTACGATTCTAATAGGATACCAACAGTTATATTAATGTACTACAAATGCCTTACATCGTATAATCCATTCAATGCTCATTCAACGACCAAGACAGTACGTGCTATCAAAATTCTAAATTACACCTAACGCCTAACGGTCTAACAAACTGTTCAATATTCCATTCACGTTTCGCAATACACCGATTGTAGCGCCCTCTTCAGACCAAATGCCTGCGGCCGTTTTATTCATTGACGGTAATACGGACGGCCTTTGTGTTTCATATTTCTACATTTACCATCGAATATTACAAAAACAATTTATGAAGACAAAATTAATGCTTGACCACGATCTCATCTGATACCAAGTGACAATGTGCTCGAAAGATGGTACGCGCTAGTTTAGTGAATGCCTATTGAAGGCCCCCACGTCTTATTTTGACGGCAACACTGAAACACAACGTTTTAATTTTTGTGACCATTAGCCTAATGGTTTAGAATACGAATTTCAGATCCCATGATCAAGAGTTCAAATACCGCTATTCGTATTTCGTAAATCATGTCACTAGCACAAGCATAGCTTAGTTAGACTGGTAAGAGATATTTTAGTGTATCAACAAAAGTCTGCTAATCATATCATATCAAATCGTATCACAATATTATTTGTATATATATTTCATCAGTGGAAAAGCGCAATAAAAGTTAATTCTTCGAATCCTTTCATAAGAACGCATCAAGTGTGTCGACTTCCGAGACGTCCCACTCACAGATCAAAGCGTGAACGCCTCTCGGTATAAAGAAATACTCAACAACGTATTTACTTTTCTATTTCTGTTGCCGTAGGATTCCACAGCCGAGAGCCCAGTACCGCAAATAAATATACAACTGTCTTGCAAAAATGTGACAATAATCGGAAGTGAAAACTCACGTTTATATTTTTCTTAGTAATTCAATGCTTAAAATAACAGAGTATTTCAATAGAAATAGACAAGTCGACTTTCGTAATTCTTATTAAAGATGATAAGGTTAAAACTAAAATGTCCCATGTCTAAAAAATCATAACGCAAGATAAACACGTAAACATTGTGAGGTATTAAGATATCGTGGTCGTGTAGTACTTTAATTAATTAAAACGAAACTTCCTTATTACTTTTTGATCGCAAATCGATAGGCAACATCTTGCTCCGTGTACAAACAAAGCATCGAATAAAAATGACACCGAGTATCGCTCCTCGACTTTTTGCGGCCGTAACCTACTTTCTCCTACACTTCCCGAGCGACGCCTTCCTTTGTCTACAGTATTGATTAAAAAAAGACAACTTTCGGTGTACCATTATACTTTTTGAAAAATTAAAAAGAGTCAAGCATAACGACGCTACCAGAGTTGACAAGCTTGTGATACAATCTTGTGACAAGGATTGTCAGTAAGCCAATTATTTTATTAGTGGTCACGACATTACCACATAAAATATAATGAATACAATATACCTACCATACTATAAGCCCTAACAGCGACGTGCTGGAGCGAGTAGTAAAAAAAACAAAAGAATTGTTCAAATCATATCAAATCGGCTTTGCTTAAATCAATAGTGACCAACGGTTAAATTTAAGCCCTGCAGAATTTTTAACACCGCTTCAAGTTTTTTTTTACATTACTTTTATTATATTTGATTCTTAATTAAAAAAAAATACAGATAGTAATTTACATGCAAACAAACAAATCGATGACCAATATTAAGCATATGTTAGATTTTTTTTAATAGGAATAGAGGGCAAAAGATCCGCGGATCGGCTAAAATAATTTCATCCGACGCCCATGGACATCAGAAACACCAGAGAAATCGTAAACGCGTTGCCAGCCTTTACAGAAGACGTACGCTCTCTTCTCTGTTCTGCTCTGTTTGGAAATACTCCGTTAATTTTAAAAAGAAATCACTTATAAGATACAATCTGTTTAGAATTACGAATGCAGCGCAACAAAAATGTACAAACAGATGAAAAGCGATCGGACATCTCCTGCGCGAATATACAATTAAATTAAAAATGTGATTCTTTCTTCATTTATACGATTATTTTATAAATCGTCATCTGTTTTTAAACTAAAACATACTCATAATTAAACAATATATATCTCAATTTAAATGTTATGGTTGTTAGTGAAGAAACAAATTGTAAAACAATATTTTGACTATACGAGAAAAGATCGAGCGGGCTTGCCTTTAATTAAAACTCAATTTTCACTGAGCGACTAACCGCGCAACTGTTGCCTCACAGCCGTCTTCCGTATGGATATTTATTGTATTTCCACTGGCTTTGCCACAATTACTTTAAAATAACAACCGCAAGAGACGTTAAATGCAAATAAGTGCTAAGAATACTTGCTTGCTTGCTTGCTCTTACTTCGAGTTATTCGTGTTACTATTCTCCTAGTTGACAACCGTTAGAAGCAGACAAGAAGCAGTGATGCGGTCAGATAAGCACAATATTTTTCTATTGATAGTTATTTCACATGTAAAAGCTTTTTGAAATAAAAACAATCCTCAGTACATGAATACAAGCGTAAAAAAAATAACATTTGAAAATCCATTACAATAAATCGATACGGAAAACATTTATAACCTAAAATAAATACGCAAAGTCGAGGGAACAGCCATAAATCTCGACTACAAGCTCCGCCCTCTATACGCGAGAATACACTTTTAAATTCACACAAACTTTTTTTTAATTCTCTCTCATATATAACCTCTTTAAAGGAGTAAACTAACGGCCATGGTATTTTGTGCCTATTTGATTTCCACCATTTTGGCGCTGACAATAATGGCTAGCGGCGGTAGTGAGATCTTAAACTAAAAATAGATATATACTCAACTGACAGTAACATCAACAGACGTGTCAAAATTGAAACGGAGCAACAGCTGTTATTTATAAGCAACGACCTATCCACTTAAAACGGTAGAGATTTTTTATTGACACAAAATATTATTAGCATGGCATTAGCGTGATTGTTGGATGCGAAAGGAAGACCGTATACTGTGAAAGGCACTTGGGAAGGCATATGTTCAGCAGCGGGCAGACAAAGGCTGATGATGAAGGCGATGGTGACGACTAGAATGATTAATCATTATATTTTTGTTTTTATCGACTGTCACTGTATTCGAAATTCTGTTAAAAAACGAAATAGTTCTAAGTAATACAAAGAATACCTAATTTAATTACTGGAATTGCATTTGATTAGGTCGTAGACAATGATCCGATCAGTTTGTCGATAATCGATGGCTGCGCATCGAGTATTAGCTCGCATGTCCAGTGTAGGCTCTTCAAGTTGCTAATTAGCGTAGGTCGTGAGAGCGTGGAACAACCAGTTAATGTTGACCTATTTGTAAAGTTAATTTGATCGCTAGACTAGCTCAGAGATTAAATTTCGAAACCGTTATAGTTGTAGCTGGTTTTGTTTATTAACAAATGCAATGTGCAAATAAATGAAGTTCCTATCACTTTCTTTTAGTAGCCATTGGTGGCGCAGTTCTTAAGCGCTTGACCGGACTTGACCGTACTCAACACTGTCCCGGTTCGATCCCCGCCATGAACCAATGTGTTTTTCGATTTTCGAATAGCATATGTGTGCGAAGTCAACAAACACGGACTTGGCCCGCGTGGTTGACTATGGCCTAGTCAACTCTAATAATAGGCTAGGCTCTGAGCCCCTCAATGGGGACGTATAGTGAGCTGATGATGATGATCCTGGAATAAGAAACAATGACAATGCTTTGTTATTCTATTATTTGTTTTATTATAAATTCAGGCTTTCCAAAATGTCAATTTATATTTTTGCCGTCAGCTTTCTCTAAAGCAAGTGACACACATTCAGTTTTAACTGTAACAATAAACTTTAAAATTTTAATGTCACTTAAACTGCATAATTCACATTTATTCCTACACAAGTAAATTTCAACTATACTGATCGGTCTATACCGATCTGTTACAACTATGCAGTTGTTGCGAGCTTTACCTGTTAAAGCATGTGACACAGATCGTTTTAACTTTAGATTTAGACTGTCGATTCGCCTGTTTTAATTCATATTTTTATATAAGTCATCCTTTTTAAAACGAACACAACAACATTTCAACACAGGGCAGACGACAATCGAAGCCACATTCGACGCGAGTAACTAGTTACGTCATACGTTGTTTTATATTCCACAAGGCGACAACTATATCATTCCCCGAATCCCTACAAGGCAATAAATCTAACGCTAAACGTATGCAACGGTAGGCGCGTGGCGACTGCGTGCTTTGTTTCCAATGAGTCCACAGCATTGTGATTACAAAAACCTATGACGTCACACAGGATATAGTTACATTGTTAATGTTGTACGGATTTATCGCACTATTAACATGAATAGAAAGAAACCTTGGATGTGTACGTAACATTGATGGTAGAGATATACGATTACATAATTTTTACTTCTTGTGAAACAAATTAAAAACATAGTAGTTAATACAAATAAATATAAAAAAAAACACTGGCAATGCCTTACTTCCATTTATCCTGTATCTATGTTGTTTCTAATATTTATTGCCCTATCTGCAATTTTTAATTAAAAACCGTTCATTGCTTTTGTGTAAACATTATTCAACAAACGTCGAATACATCATATATGGAAGAAACCTTTGTACTCGTAACAACAATCATTTGAAACGTTCTTAAGAGACAAAGAGAAAACAAGCTAAATGTTTAAGGAAACAATACGACAGCCCTTTATTCTATATTTCAAACACGACTAATAAAGTTTACTTTGATAATTACTGATCGATATATCGCCTATTACATTCTAAGATGTCTCAATAGACCTTAACACATTGTGATAAGATTGCTTTTACATCTTCGCTGAATCCGTGTCGTCAACCGTCTCGCACCCATAAAGTAGTTAACACAATAAAATGTAACTCTAAATTAGCTCCTCGTTTTACAAGCAATAAATTTAATAGGCCCCCTCGCAGGGGGTCCTGACGCTCCAAATTTTAACTCGGCGACAATTCGGTTAGAGTGCCGCGCCGCGTGTGTCAAATCAATTCGGGTAATCAACTTTTTAGCTGTATTTACTGAGGGACTCTAAAGTATATTAGATTATTGAATAAACGATTTTGTGTAACAAACCATAATCTTTTAACATTTCTATATTTAAAGTATTAGTAGATTTTTGTTAACTTACTAATATTTCTTGTGACCATTCCTGGTAAGCTTGAACAGCTTGTGTTAGGATATGGTTCACGACAATAATCGAATGACGGGATTCGAAGTAACGACCGCTAGATCGGTAGTCCGCACCTGTAACCATTAGGCTATTGGCGCACAATGAATACGACAATTGATTTTGAAACAACATAATTAATACAAACGCTTTCTATTAACACGTTTTGTAAGAATCGTCTTTGAATATTTAACAAAGATCAAAACAACTAGTAAAAAAAAAAACAAAAATAAAAAATCATGTAAAAGGAAATTATTTGTATCCATGCTTTAATTGATGTTTTGGATCATAAAGAAAACATGTTTCAACCAAATAACTGCAAAACAAAATAAAGGTGATAATAAAAAAAAGTTTTTAAAAATTCAAATTATATCAACGAGAAATAAACTCGCCAATTGGCAGATAAACGAGCGCGACGTAATTGAATTTGGTAAGTAATTTTCACACGCTATCCATTACTGGGTATACGAATTTGTTTGTCCACGAAGCACCTACCGCCGGGAGCCGACGGATTATCAAATTATAAAACAAAACAAACCCAGAGTGTTAGGTGGAGATTATAATTATTTTGAGAAGAGAATAAGGCAATCCTCGCCTGTGCGGTTGTCACGTCACTTTCTGCCACACCCACATTATGGAACGGTCTCTCCTCGGCGGTATTTCCAAACCAGTACAACTTAAGTTCCTTCAAGTTTTCCGGATGTCTATGGGCGTCGACGACCACCTTTGTGATCCCACCACTCATTTGACCCCTTCTAGTATGAAAAAAAGAGAAGATTTTAAAGGTCACATCGATTACTAACCAGTTATCATTGACCAATAAAACATTAGTAATTCTCCAGTGAGCACTGTCTATAAAATTAAGTATTTACGAAACCTTTATTTCTAAAAGTCAATAAATTATATGTTATTATTATAAAATAACGAACAATGATTCGCTTCCGCAAATTACCACAAATACACCCGCTGTTTGCGATCGCTCACAGATAGCGCCACAAAAAAATGATCTTTCCGAAATCCATACACGTTAAGTATTCCTTGCCATGGGCTTTTAAATTATTCATTAAATTCATTTTTAGCAATGCAATATTATCGCTATGAATACATATTGTTGTTTGACGTCAAATTAATGAAAATAAACGTCTTCTAAATTACGACGAAAAACTATTTTATTCAAAAGAATCAATTCTTTGTTTTTAGAAAGAAACATTTTTTTTTAATAAACTCATTTTAAACTATATCCATACTATTATGTAAACATGTGGGAACTTCATCATTCCTGCATTTAATTCAACTCTTTACTAGGAATAAACTATATCTATGTTTATCCCGGTACATGAAAAAGTTAACGGTAAGTTTGTAAGATTCACATAATGCTGATGTAATTTCGAGAAGCCGCCGCAACATCCGGACAATTCTATTTGAATATGTTCTTCTTAAATGAAAACTTTGTAAATGCACTATTATGGACAGTCAAGCGAGCGTGAATATATAAGTTGCATTATTGTGACACGCTCCCCTGCGTCGACATAATACTTATCGTTACCTTAAATTATTTAGAGATCGTCGGTGGCTCAGTTGTTAATTAACCGGACCAGATTGAACTCAACATGTTCCGGATTCGATCCCCGCCATGTACCAATGTATTTTTCGATTTTTGAATTTCGTATGTACATCAGGGGCTTTCTTACGGTAAAGGAAAACATCGTGATATAATGCACATATCTGGCAAGAAATTTAGAGATATGTGTGAATTCACCCAACACTAGGCCAGCGAGGTTGACTGTAGTCTAGATACTACTAATAATAGGGTAGGCTCCGAGCCCCTCAGTGTATAGTGAACTGATGAACGAACTAATTAAGGGATTTCAGAGAATATAGCTATTGCAACTTACAGGTTAGATAGCTCTTACTAGAGGCTTTTGGTTCAAATTTGGAGTTAGTAATTATCTTAACATAGAAAATTTGAAAGTCGCAAATAATGGTGGTTATTAACAGAATTAATCGTAAAGGATGATGTTTAAAAGGTTTTAATATTACCAGAAATTTTACTGTAATAAAAGCATACAAACAAACCGATTTTATAATCTCATAAATCCAAACGATCACGTACATTGAATCGCTTGGAGAAGCTGTATATTGTCACATTTATATCTAGCTTAAAAGCGCTAGAGTAAATGTAGCTACATTATTACAAACATTAACGTTAATACGTTACCCGTATAACGCCCACGCAGAACATATTACAAACATCTCTAACCTTGTAACGTATTCGTAAAGAAAAGATACGATTGAAAATATTAAACTAACACAAACAAGGTAGAAAGACCTCACACCATCTACATACATAATGTTACTATGACTTTCGACTGTCGAAGCATTTCAAAATAATACTGTTGTCTCTTTCATTCTTGTTAAAAAAATAGAGACAACAATATATTATGTCAGTAAGAGATTCAATTCCAAAAACAAGAGAACAATGATTTTTCGTTTGTAATTTTTTTTAGGATTCATGTACCTAAATACTTATTAAACAAAATATATTCATACGTGAAGAAAAGGTCTGCTTCTGACGTATGTTATAAAAATTATGCTAACCAAAGCGGCTTTAACTAAAACGTGTCGAAGGAATAATATTTTACATATCAAAGAATTTCTATTTACCTCAGGAAATGAATCGTTACCGCCTCGCTCATGTAACGCTAAAAAAATATACTTGCTCTTGCATGCAATATTTTATTTGTCAACTTTAAAAACATTTTCGTCAGGCGCTAATATTATTACGTATTTCGACTTAGTTTTGAAATTAATTCAAAGTGCGAGAGTCGGGGATTTGATAATCAGCTAACATTTCCAATAAAGCTTTGTATGCCATATGACTAATCACTTCCATGAGGTAATCCTCTTAAGCCTACTGTTACTATAATGGCACAGTGTTAACGGAAAAAAAGAAAAAAACGTATTATGGTATTTCAATCGATTTGTAAACAGATTAAAAATTAAGTAAAAAAAAAAAACAATACTAACACACTAAAATTATTTAAATAACTTACAAGAATATTAACGAGACCAGTTTAATTTTAGAATGATAACATATTACAGTCAATTGAAAAGACTCATTGTCACTTGTAACTTAAACATTAACTTTCGTAGTAATAATCGATAACTTGTTCTAACACTTCGGTGTAATACGTGACAGCCAGTCTCGAGACAATGGAACCATGTAACACATAGAATAGAATGCCATTATCCTTTCAATAACAAAAATTATCAAAATAGGATTACCAAGGGCGATGTT
>JAODUI010000017.1:1996336-2012852 GCA_027563995.1 Papilio gigon | reverse complement strand
TATTGTTCATATTTCTTCTGTTATGTCTTACTAAATTTTTTGTTGTTTGTCTGTGTACAAAGTTTTAAATAAATAAAATAGTAACAATTATTTTACTTTTTGAACTAACCTAAAAAAAAAAACCGTTCGTAAGTGTTTAAAATACTGGCAATTTGATTTGGCACGTACTTGCCAAGGATACTCGTTGGAATGACGTGCCAACTCAAGCGTTCGGGTAATTACCTTCTTAAATCTGTGCGATTGTTCCAATTTATATGTTTGTATATCATATCGAAACCTCGTTCTTTTACTGGCAGGTTGCATGCTGAATTCCTTCGATTTTTGCGTCCTCTACAACGCAAAGTAATAAATTAATGTGAGAAATTGGCAAATATATTCGATGGTAGGCGCTTAGCGGTTAAGTCTATCAAAATACTTAAGAGCTCGTATCAATGTATTTGTTTTATTTATTACTACTGAGATATTATTTAGACAAATCAATGAAATATTAATCAATTTATGGCAACCGTGAGAAGATCGTTTTATAAAATGACTGTCTTCTTTTTCTTGTGTAACAAGTAACAATCGAGCGGTGCAAGGAGTTTGAGAGGTACTCAAAACTATATGGTACATCTTTCACAGTGCGTTATATTAAAATGTATCTTACTTATACAAATGCTCTTCTAGTACACAGTTCAAGAACAATCCATTGCAATGTGTACTTGTGAATAGATAAGGGCCCGCGCATTTGCCTTTTTCGTCGACTCGGAACACAGAGGCGACTCCGATGAGATGCTCCGTGCCACCAATCCACGTGACCAAAGGTGCACCGTGATCATTCTATATAAAACAAACTATAGTCAAGTTATCAAAAACTAAAAACAATCAAGACCAGTTCGATCCCTAAACTGCCAATGAATTTTTACACATATATATTGTAATTAAGAAAAAGAATAGGCCCAGCTCACCCAGCCTATACTAAATTTAAAATCATGTTAACATTTAATAAAAATCAATCGCCCAACGTGGGGCTCGAACCCACGACCCTGAGATTAAGAGTCTCATGCTCTACCGACTGAGCTAGCCGGGCTGTCTTCTGAACTGTATATTTTAAGAATACATTTCCGCTTTGAATTCATTCGCATTTTCATACTTTTAATTATAGCTAACCACTTAATAGATATTTTGACGAACAGAAAATTGTAACCATGGACTTCCAGAATATAAACACTTTAACATATTACAATCATATTGTCAACCCTCTTACTCTTTAAGCAAAAAACAAAGACAACGATATGTTTTTTTTTTGGAATTCCAAGTCTTTGGAATTCAAGGAGACAAGTTCTAAATATTGCGTACTTGACAAAATCCTTGTCGTCGCCCGTTCAAATCGTAGGTTGTGTTTACACTTGAAATATTCCAATACGAATTTTCATTTAATTTTCTTCGACAATTTTCACTCTGGAATAACAAAACATAACAAAGTATCTTGGGATTGTCAAAACTCGAACAAGTTCCAAGAGTCTACCAACCCGCACTGGTTAGTGTTGACCATGGCCTTTCTTTTATGACGGGGGGGGGGGGAATCTTCGAATGATACCCAGCCTTCTGGGGAGAAGACAGGGTTATGTAGGGTTCGACCTAGTAAAACCCCGCGTGCCCATCGTCGAGTGCAATTGAAGAGGGTTCTGAGGATGATGAGGACCGCACCGGAGTTGACTATGTCCTAGTCACCCCTAATAATGTATGCTTTGTATCCTCAGTAGGGTAGGTAGGACCTCTATTTGCAGCGGTCTTTGATCGCTGTCTGCTCCACTACGCAGAATTAAGATATATAGTGATTTATTTTTGGAAAAGTGATACGATTTTTATTCTATTTTATCTTGACCGGGAACATGGCGACAGTTTCTCTACAGTTGAGACTGTCTATGACCATCGATGATCGTCACTTTGTTCTTAGTAAAAAGTAAATACTTACGTCTCCTGTGCATTCTTCTAGTAAATCGCGGTGTGTCGTACTAACAACGCCTACATCGTTAACGTCTCCCTTATCCATGGTACATATCATATATTTGTCTATGCTCTTTTGTAGCTCGGGAAAATCATTGTAATACTCTTTACATTTCTTCTTGTCTATGATACGTACTGATGCATATCGGGCGTATTCTCGGTTATATTTGGTTTTGTCTCCTGGCTATAAATTTACTAATTTGAGTACTTTTCAACTGTTTTAGAATACTCTTCCACTAAGTTGGAACATAGATTTAAATTTTATGTCAACGAAAAAGAATTTTAATACACACAGGGCGTAAATTTTGACTGCAGAAGATAATTCAAAGTTTAAATCCGATGTTAAGATGGATTAATGATCTGGTTAAGTTTGCGGGAGCATCCTGGATGAGGGCGGCCGAGGACCGATCGTCATGGCGATCTTTGGGGGAGGCCTACGCTCAGCAGTGGGCGACATGAGGCTGATATGATGATGATCCGATGTTATATTTTATTCTTGGATCATGAAGTAGGTGACTAAACCAAACCAAAATGTTAAGTATCTTTTGTTTTAGTAAAATCGTGGTTGCGTAATATCAAAGAGTGAATTTTGCCAGCGTGGAACCACTATTTCGCTTGTAACAAGTCCGGCCAAAGTTCGTTGAGCTGCCGGCCAACCTCCCTTACTGGGGAGTAACCTAGAGAGAGAGAGAGAGATTGAAGTGATAGCCACATCTACTCTAACTCTGTCACATTTATCGTTTGCTTAATTTTCTTAAAAAGTGGTACAATGTTTTCGTTTTCGTATTATCTATGAATATAAAGAATATAAATTGTAAAGCATTCTTACTTTTCTCCATAGTTTGGTATGTCCCCAGCCCATAACGATTGCGTTAATGCCCGGCGACTGATACCCGGTGTTGTAATTAATTGGTATCCTCAGCGGTTTATGCGTGCACACTTTTAAATATTCATCATATTGCTTGAATTTTGTTTCAACTTTTGCAACTCCTATATCAATGGCCGACCACTTTTCAACTTTAGAGTAGTCAAGTTCGTATGCTTTAAAGGTAAATCATCATCAGTATAGACTTGGGGCGGAAATGATCCCAAAAATTGCAGAAGGTGAGGTGAGGTGTTGAAGCGCCTAATGGTTAGGGGTACGGACTACCGATCTAGCAGGCGTGGGTTCGAATTCCACCATTTGACAATTGTCTAGAGCCATATCCTAGCACAAACTTTTCAAGTTTCAAACTTACCTGTAATGGTTAAAAGAAATACTAGTAAATTAACATAAATCTACTGATATGTTTTTAAAAAAAGAAGGTACAAACATGCCCATGCGACTCGCATAGACTGCACCAAATTTTGTCCGGGACGAGTTGTGTGTAATGCTACCGGTCTTGCGGGCAGGCAGGCACTGCGTGGATAAAACGGGTCGCTAATGATGACCACCACCAGTCTAGAAAGACTGTAGCGACTAAAAATAATTCATTATCAACCTGCCTTTTTTTTTGTTCACTAGAGGGGAATGCGTTTTATGCATATCGTGGATACACGAGGATACACGAGTTATGTGAGACTCTCCCCCGAAACCCCTACCCTTAATGGGTAGGTTACGGAAGGCCCACTGCACTAAACCCCTCCGTTCCCGCACATCAGATGTAGGACACAGGAGCATGTATAAAATATACGACGACCGCGACGACCCACTGGCTGCCACGATCACCTGGCTGCCCTACTTCGCGCTACAGGCAATTACGTACCTCTCGGTATACAAGTGGAGATTACTTTCAGTCTACGAGTCAAATTGTTCATGACACACGGATTGATTTTCATATTTTCGTACAATACTAATTTCGCGTACCCAGCCATTGCGTATAGATTATGAACATCTTCTAAACAAGCTGCGGCGGTTACTATGAACAGTGAATGCACTAAAGCACCCGCACATGTCCATTCATCGTATTTATTCGGAGACTGTTCAGAATGTACCAAATATACCTGGAACGTTTTCTTAAAATAAATGGTCACCTTCCCGGCCGAGTATTGACTTTGAGTGCATTGACTTAAGAATGCTTGAGGATCTTCCGCTATAGTATGACGTCACGACTATCGAACACGTAGGGGTTGGGTCACACTAGTTCCATACTTTTTCAGACGCTCAAAAAACAATAACTCGGTCAGGTAAGATGGACCCATATCAAAAGTTGTTTCATTTACACACGAATTATATATAATTTAATTGTTTTTTTTTTAGATAAATATAAACAAATTAATATAAAAAAAAATGAAAAATATTTTTTTACCAAATAACTCTTGAATTTATCCATTTTTCGACCTTTAATTATTCTTCGTTGACAACATAAATCTGAAAAAGTTGTAATTTTTTTTTTCATTTGTCTCATATTTTTTTTTACAATTCATTTCTTCTGAAATAATAAAGAATGAACAGTATTCACATCTGTACTTAGGTAACGGCACCGACTAGTTTCCAACCCGTTAGGGTCCTTTGCGAAAGAACAAGGACATCGCTGTCGCACTGAGAAAGGACCCTGATGGTCCGAAACTAGTCGGTGCTGTCCGAAGTTTAATGAATGTTATCAATTCGTATTTTTTTTCTTTTATACGAGAAGGGGGCAAACGAGCGGTGTGACCACAAGAGCGATCATCGACGGCCATGGACACCTGTAATATAACCACCATATGTATAGGAACCACAGGTGCGTTGTCGGCCTTTGAGATAGAGGTACGCTCACTTCTTTAAGGACCCTAAGTCGCATTGGTTTGGAAATACCGCCGAGGACAGACCATTCCACGACGCGGCAGTGCGCGGCAGGAAGTTGCGCGAAAACCGGACTGTTGTGGAATGCCAGCCATCAAGATGGTGAGGATGGCACTTGGCTGTCTGCAATTTCTTTACAATGTCACATTAAAGTAGAAACATTGTAAGTAAGAATTCTCTTGTTATTTATTCACTAAGAAATGACTCTAAAAACTACGAAGTAATTTGCTAAAGTTGTATCAGTATTTTTTATTAAAATCAAAGCTAAGAAACATCGAGAAGTGGACTGCCAGCGTAGAACGCTTTTTGCTTGCTACGGGATAGAGAGGGGTTCGTGATCTGACAGCCAATCTCCAGTAATATAAGCACTATAAGAAAAATGTGTGTTACTTATAATATAACAAAACTCACGTTTAATTGCAAGAAATATTACAATTATATGGATAAGACGGAACAATAACATTATGTTATGTTAACTTATAATGTCAATTTTTCTCGGCGGCCATTTTGAATTACATGGTACATTGAAAAATTCAATGTACATTCCTTCCTTGGTATATTTAATTATTCGAATCAAATGAAAATGTAATTATAGTCTGAGTAACTTAATTGGCTCGGTTACAGTCTGTTACTGTCGTGTTCAGACTATTTAAGTTTCTCATAACTAGTACCCTAGAATAGATTTTTCAAAACAAATGTGAAGGATGTTAAGACATTGGTGATTTTTTTTTTAATTTTCCCCCCGGGAATAAACCCCTTCCGGGCAGGCCGTATATTCATGTGTTTTACAAAAATTTTACAAATTGCTTAGTCACTAGGTTAGCATTATTAATTATGTCCCAGCTAGAGGCGAGCTGCTGTTATTTGATACATGCATAGACATTAGTGATATCATAGGGTAAACTCTTGGCAATCATTTTGATTTTTCACATTAACGATCTTGTCCGACAAGTTATTTTATAAGAGAAGAGGCGAAATGAGCGGCGGGATCACAGGTGGTCGTCGACGCCCACGGACACCTGCAACACTAGATGAGCAATGCGTTGCCGGTCTTAGAGAAAAAGATACGCTCGCGTCTTGAAGGACCCTAAGTCGTACTGGTTTGGAAATACCGTCGAGGACAGATCGTCTACCGAAGTTTGTCGGTCTATAAAAAATTATGGTTCAATTGCTATTTAGTACAATGACAAGAGCAAAATGTATCATAAAGTAGACAAGCTTATGTAGGCTAGTGAGAGACTCTGCTGTTGTGGTTTGTATCAGAAAATAAACAAAACCTATTATAGACATACTGTGAAAGGTTGTGAGGAAACCTTATGTCTTACAATGGGTAAACAAAGGCTGATGATGACGATATAGGCTTAATAATGAGATAAAATAAGAAAAGCAATACATCAACGGAAAAATAAGATCTTTTTCGTAATTGACAGATGGTGTTAGTGAGAAAAAGACAAAAATAAAAAAAAGGTCCTATAATTAAGTTTGACTTATACCCGGGTCAAATATGTCAGTCTATACTGTGATTGAGCTTGTATGTCTATAGTGTAATTAACATTGGGCTGTTTGATTTACTCAGAACAGCTATAATGGAACATGGTGCTACATAAGCGATCTCCTTTCACACGTACTCGAGTATAATTACACGACAATCTAATTACAAACAACCTTGATAAGACGAGACAAAATTAAACAAGCTTGTTAACGCAATTAACCAAAATATTCGAACGTAGCGCCTATGATAGCAATATTGAGAAGCAAATGGTTACCGTGGTATGGACGTATGGAAAGAGATGAGCACACAGAAGGGAATTTGATTAAATGTGGCTGTAAGAGGAAGACCGAAGTAGGTTTGGATTGTGCGGAAGAGGATATGAGCAGGAAGTATGTATGTTCTGATATGACGACTGACACAGATGTATGGTCTTCCATAATCTTGTACATTCTGCGCGGATCCTTCACAGGAAAAGGGCAGGTTGATGATG
Source organism: Papilio gigon (assembly GCA_027563995.1). Classification (NCBI taxonomy): domain Eukaryota; kingdom Metazoa; phylum Arthropoda; class Insecta; order Lepidoptera; family Papilionidae; genus Papilio; species Papilio gigon. The sequence goes on along the minus strand of JAODUI010000017.1, from coordinate 2,006,117 downwards.
TGAAGAAAGTTCTAAAAAGAATGCGTAGTTGAAAAACAAATGCTAGATATCGCAGGTTTATTTTGTTTTTATAATGATGTGACGTCATTAATGCTAGCAGTCTCGTCATTTGAAAAGAAGTACTATATTAAATGCAGTAATTTATAGAAGAAGTGCAGAAAAGTTGTTGAATAGACTACGCAAATGACTGGCGTGGAAAAACTCATTCTTTGCAATTAAAGTCATCTTGTTAAAGGAGTATTTTGTTAAAACTTGTAACTCTTTAAAAAAATTAAAATTGTGAATACATTTTAAATAAAAATTACGACAGTCTTAAGTCTTGTCTATAATCTTTATCAAAGCTAGTTTTTAAGTCTTATCAAAAAGTAATTCCGCCCAACGTGGGGCTCGAACCCACGACCCTGAGATTAAGAGTCTCATGCTCTACCGACTGAGCTAGCCGGGCCATGCAGTTTCATCTTAAGTTTACAATTGCTTTAAAAAAAACACATTTTTTTTGTTGCATAACTCGTTTGAAATAAATAACACCTAACTCAAACTTTCTAGATGTTTTAGAATGGTGTATGTTCGGTGCATACATGCATGTACATACGAAAAATATTGACCCATTCGTGAGATGCAAAAACAAACATGATGTTCATGTCCAATTGCAATCGCTTGATGGTCATTTTGCAACGGAAATTGCGACGTTACAATTTCACGGGAGCCGTGCCCGGGATATTTGCCTGGGATTAACTGCTGTAAGCTAAAAGCTGAACAGATCTGTAGGCGGCATATAGCCCTCTAGTGTTGAAATTAGGAAACAAATTATCTCATGGACGTGAGTGAAATGAAATTATTGTACATCAATAACGCCATCTGACAATATAAAAATTCTTACAAGACCTTTGTCGTAATATATCTGGCTTGTATTGTTTTTTTTTTATAACACAAGCGGCGGGATTACCAGATGACCATAGACGCCCGGACATCCGCAATACTAGAGGAACCATAGATGCGTCGATTTCGCTGTTAACGAAATTTGGGAGTAAAAAAAATAAATTGGCATATTAGTTTCATGTTAACCCTTAGTATCAAAACCTATCATAATAAGTAACGATACTCTATGGGCTCGGTCATATAAAAAGCCTAACCTCGTTATTTCACCAAAACTCACGAAGAGTGCCATTCAAAACTATCTGAATAGACCCTTTCAAAGTCGAACCACAACATTTAATTTTGATTTCGGCTTCAGTCCCGTCATCGTCGAAATTACCTAAGTTTGTACGTGTCTCTGCAAAGGCCCGATGTGACGTCATTCCTTTCTATTTACTTTTTGAAACCTTCAAAAGATTGAATTCGTGGACACTGAGGATGTTAAAGGATTGGTTGTATATTCTTTTTATAATCAAATCTAATGTAATACAAGTTTTTATTTAGCTTTACGATGTCTGTAATCAAATATTGCAAGTTAAATTTGATCCTCTTCCCAGTGTCCGTGTGAGCTGAAATTTTTGCACGCATTTTATTACGACATAGTGCTGATCTGATGATGGAGTTGGAAGATGGTCATAGGTACTTTGTAATTAAACGACGCAACCCCATCGAGTTTGAGTCTGTTTAATTCGTCTTGATAACTACATTGATGAGAAAACTGATTTTAAAATGTGTTTTTTCCTTTATATATGTTCACATAGTAATTAGTACATTTACACTCATACTTATATCTTTAAAATAAACTTTATTTTAAAAGAGAAATGTAAGTTATCTCTTGGGTGTTCTGTGAAAATACTTCGTCATAATGACGAAACTTTTAGTTTAAGCGGTATTTTTATGCCGTTCGGGCGGCCCTCGAGGGACACTAAATTTACCTCTGATGCCAGAGGCTTGTCCCCTTAACCCTTTTTCATCAATCTAGGAAAACTATTTTTTAAAACAAAAATATTCAGATTGCAGATGGCTGTAGAGGTAAATGAAGTGTGACGTTGCCGTCTACATCAACACGGAAAAAAAAGTGTAGATATATTACAAATGTACATAGTTATATATAAGTAATATAAGGTATATAAATATATTCTGGAACTCAGAATTGAATATATAAATGTATGTATATATTTTTAGCAATCATAATTATACTTATTTTAATAAAAAGTCAAATTAACGGATGACCAATTTATGAATTTAACTTTATTTCTCAAACAATTTCAAAATATTCATTATTGGCACTCACGCGTCCCGCGTTGTTATTTTTACCGCTTGTTACCATCGCGACCGACGCCATTTATATTAATGTTGCAATTACTAAATATAGTGCTCTATGTTATTAACCGTGTTGCCAACACAACACTCTTATTTCAATTTTTTTTTTCTAATACCTCCTAAATTATTAGTTCCTAACAATATTTCCCAGTTATTTGCGGTCGGTCTTCCTTGTCCTCATTCTCCAGACACCACGTTTTTTAGAGGCTTCTTCGTCGAAATTCAGGACTCTCACATACCTTTGGATATCCGTCGGCCAAGTAGTCAGTGGTCTTCCCCAATTTCGCGTCGTCTTCATCATATATTTTAATTGAATAAATAAATATTATAGAGCAAAAAGAGTACAGACTGCAAGTCTACAGAGCACTAAAGAACAGAATGTAAACGAAGACCGAAGGTTTGGATGGATTATGTGAATATATACGTAAGGTAGTGTGTTCAGATGTGTCTGACAGAAACGTATGGAGGACGTATGTGACGTCACTACGTACGAAAGGATAGGATGGTGATAAATACGTTGATAAAACTTTGTTAATCGTCAAAAGTTTGAGAACAAATTATAGTTGAATCCAGCATAATCCATACGTATTCTATCTCTGCCGAAACAAGTTTGACATTCCTTAACTGCGCTGAGGGATCGACTAACATTCACGACGCTTTACAATTTGAAATATATTTCCTTATATTTCATTTAAAATTAATATATATTACATATACGTTAAAGTGTTTATTGGTGATTTTTTTTTGTTTAAAAAAAATATTCGAAGATTTTTTGTTAATTTACTAATATTTCTTTTACATATAAACTAAGCTTTTGGTTTGTACTAGGATATGGTCCACGACAATAGTTGGATGGCGGGATTCGAACTCGCGACCTTGTGATCGGAAATCCGTACCCATCATCGCGTATTGATACTTATTTTTAAAAGACAAAGTATACAAATAAATTAGAAAACACAAAACTATCAAAAGAATTATTACTCAAACAATATATACAGAAATTCAAGCGCCAATAGCCTATTGGTTAAAAGTACAGACTACCGATCTAACGGTCGTGGGTTCAATTTCCATTTCACTGATGTCGTGAATATATAATGAATATCCTAACATAAGCATTTTTAAGCTAACACGGTATGGTTTCAAGAAATATTAGTGAATTAACAAAAATCTACTAACATTTTATCCAAAAAAAATTTTTTTACTTAAGTTACTAGTACCCCATCGGGTATTAGAATTCTACACTGAGTGTTACGCATAATGACTGTGTACGGTGATAAATTTATTTGGTAACAAAAGAATATCAGTGCATTTCACGCCTCAACAAAATGCAATCTCGTTCAATACTATTCAATTACTATCAGTTCATTCTATTTACACTCCGATAGACTTTGACTCACTTCCGTTACGCTCACTCAATTCCGTTCTCTTGTCCTAGATTAGAATAAATTCGCTTTGCATGAGGTCTGTTAGAATTAACAAAGAACTGTCTTCATGTCATGATTTACAAATCATTTCGTTTTTTTATTACGTAGTCTATCTGCCCGGCTAGCTCAGTCGGTAGAGCATGAGACTCTTAATCTCAGGGTCGTGGGTTCGAGCCCCACGTTGGGCGACAATTTTTTACAGACCCTTTTAAAATAACAGGGAACATTGCGTTCATATAATCTGTAAAGATAAAAAAAAAGTTATAGAACCAAAATTACTTTTCCATACTTTCCCGATGTCCAAATGACAAAAGTTTGAGTTTAAACGTTATTTTAAACTCGGACTATTCCCTCGGGACACGGCGTGCGCCTTATCTCTAAAATAGGGAGATTAACAATTGAAATGAAAACAAAGGTGCGCACAAATTACCTTTAAAGATATTAAAATTATATCAGTAATTCATTTTGTACCTACTCAGACAGGTCAATGACCTAAATCCGCCTAAAATCGACAAAAAAACTCATTATTATATGATTTAATTCGGAAATATTCATCCATGGACACAGAGATTTTAATAAAATGTACTAAATACAAACTGAATACCTTTATTGTTTTGACAGCTATGATGTCACAACATGGCGCTGGTTATGCCCAATCTTCTATTTAAAATTTGTATCGCACCATATCAATGTATAAGATGAGATTAGATTAACTCGATTTAGATTAGATTAGATGTAAGAAATAAAAAAGCACGTAATAAATTAATTATTAAATTATCACTGACACTTAGTATATCAGTAAATTAATGATTTCATATTCTCTTTTTAGAAATAATTCGAATATGTTGGAACGTAAAATAAATTATTCGGACGTGAGTTCTGGGATAGTCCTGTATTTTTATATTTATCTCAGGCGAGGCACGTAATCAATTGAGTCCGAATAATGATAGTAATTCTGTCGAATACCTGAACGCCGTGAGATGTTTATTACGAAAACTAGGTTACGCCCGTGACTCCGTCAGCACGGAATTAAAAATAAATTAGTAGCCTAAGTGTTCTTCGCGACAATGCTAATATCTATGGAAAATTTCACCTAGATCCTTTACTTCTAATAAACATCCACTCAAATATTCACACTTATAATAATAGCAAAATAAATTGAAACGTTCTTTTTTATGAAAAGAGCAAAATACTTTTGTGCTTAAAATATTTACAGGAAGGTGCTCGTAATGTTTGGACTAAGTTGGTTTTAATAGTTTTTAACAATTGCCATAAAGAATACCTGACATTCAATTGAAGCACCACTACAGTTATGTTTAATGTAACAATGTTCATAACAACACGCAGGGTTTTGTCTATTTTATAGTCCTTTAAAAAGCATGTGACAATGTAATACGTTGTAAGCGACATCTATGTGTGAGCTTTGTAAAAGAGATGTGGTGTAGCAAGTCGGAAAAAACAATTTCAATTGGCTATTGATAGAATCAAGCTGTACAATGGCAATTCTACTCTAGTTGTCGATGGTTAGTTAATGTATGGAGACGGGATGGGGTCGACTTTGTCGTGTATTTATGTTTTTATTTTTTATTGAAAATAGAAAGGATTTAAAGTGTACGTGATTTTATTTCTCAGTTAAAAATATCAGCAATCATTTTACTATAAGTGTTGATTGAACAAGTGTTCAAAATGCATAGGCGTAGAGGTCCGAATTTTACTTATGTCAGCGGGTGTGTGAAATATATGATTTTTGTTTTGAATTTCGTATTTTGGGTAAGTTTTTTACGAAAGTACTTTATCTTGTCTGTATTATAAATTAAATAAAGTTACGAAGCTTACGAGTGCTTATAAAATTAACATAATGTTAGTTTTCGTCCATTGTTCAAATCACGAGTGATTCATTGTTTCTCAGTGTATTTGCATTCCCATATAGATTATAGCATCAATGTACGCTTTATAATAATATCATTATGACTTACAAGCTTCCGTTCGCTTATCTATCGACAACCCGAAAAACCAGCGCCGGTCTTTTATTCATCTTTGTTGTACATTTAACTTTTTAGAATAAATTTAAATTAAATCATTTGATAATATTTTACAGCTAATTACAAAAATATAATTCGATATGCACAAAGTTATTGGTGTGACAGTCATTTTTAAAATATGTACTTACTCTGCTACCTATTGAAATTTGACAAAATTAAAAGTAGGATAATTGTTATTTGAGTTTCTATTAATAGCTGTAGATATTTGACAAGCAATAGACAACACGACGGGCATTTACAGGAAAGGGGAATATTCTTTTAATATATACCCAATTCTGTCTTGTTATAAGCAAGACAACTGAAATTATTTTTATGTTTGCATATCCCTATGTGCAGTGGTCACTTAGAATCAATCATCTCTGTGAATTGAAAACTTCACATTATTAAGATTAAAGCTAAATATTTCTTCTACAGGTTTCACAAAAGTTATATATGAAAAGTGCATATTACCCAGGTGTTGTATATAATCTCATTGGATTGAGTTTTATATGAATGTTAATAATAACAGTATCAATGTGACCAACAATTTTACATTCAATTATATTTTATAACAATAGTATATATGTAGTTGAAATGATAATAGTTTTATTGTAAATTTACATACACTGAAAACACTAACATAAATAACTTAGCAATGACCTTTACAATTATTTTAGATTAAATTTATTACATGTGTAATAGTTTATTTAGTACTGATGTACTTAATAAGCTGAGGATTTACCAAATAATTTATATTCACCTATTAATAAAGAGATGTGATATCCCCTACATTGACTATGTTTTTTTATCAATTGTTATTTAGTTATATTGGCCAGTACCATAGTTTATCACTATTTTTGTAAGATGTTTATATCAATATGTGTAATTTATGTTACCGATGAACTAAATTAGACTTTTTTTTTCCAGTTATTTGGAGGTCTGATGATAGCCATAGGATTATATGCATTCATCGATAAATGGCAAGCAACTGGACTAATAAAGGTAATTATTATACATTAATAATTACTTTAATGTATTGAGATAGAATGTGGATGGATAAAAAATTAGTGGAAGACCTAAGTTGTGTATTGTGTGAAAAAAGATATGGAGAGGAATGTGAGGTTAGATATGACAGTTGAGAGAGATGTATGGAAGAGTAGTATATACTGTGCAGACCCTCCTTAATGAAAAGGGCATGTCATTAATATGTAATCATTTTATACCTTAATAAACTTCTCATATACACTCTTGTAGGTAATTATCAGAACTGTCTAAATATTAATAGCAAACTCTTCTCAGTGTCTTTGATAACAAAGAACACAATGTTATAACATATATTAATTAACTGAATGAACATTTGTGACATATTTCACTATACTAAGAATAATTGCTTAACAAATATAGCATGCTAGGTCTGAAACTAGTCACTACCTACACCGATCTACACATGGGTTAAGCTGTTGTAATATGTTATTACTGTAGTTGAAACAAGCAGTTCATTCTTCTTCAAGTGCTATCTCCTAACAGATGTTGGTTATAGCAATTTGAACTCTGGACATAACAGCTTGAAACATGTATCACACGGTTTTGTAACATCAGTGAACATTTTTCAGCCAAGGGGCCGTTCAGGTTATACTTAAGCAGATTTGTTATGATTATTTTCCCCTCTCCTTTGTCGGTAATAGTAATCAAAGCCTTGAAATGCTGATGTAAACATTGGTATGTGAATTTTTCTACTAATGCATTCTAATTTTTTGAATAACAAGCAGTTATTCGTTTTCCTAGACAATGTATAGGCTGTCAATATGTGGAAAAACGTATAATTGCTGCCAATATAACGAGAAAAGTCAGCAAAGCAAAGACTCCCTCACCCCGCAATAGTGCTTATGTAATACTTAAACGGCCCCTAAGGTGTTCTTCTTGAACTCCCTGACCATAGTATTTTCCTAAATAATCTATATTATGTTCTTCGGACTAATATATGTCCAAAATACTCTAGTTATAATATTTTGTTTAAATTACAGAACTTCCTGTTACAAGTTTCCACAATACAACACATACACTTCTATTGTGTTGTAATTTAAACCACATTGCTTGTATGTGATAAATACAATGACAATAGAATAGGTTTTTTTTATTATTTTCAAACAATGCTCTGAGCTTTCTTTACTTTTTGCTCGACTCGAGAAAATTGTAGCATAGTGCTTGCAATTTCTCTAGAGAACTGTTGATGAACAAAAAAAATTGCTTAACCTGAATAAATAGGAAATGGAGGATATGCAAAATGAGTGAATTCAGATATTATGCTGATGGAGATGTATGGAGTTTATATTGTGCTGACACTCTGTAGGGAAATGGTCGGTTTAGATAGGTGGATGTTTGTTACCAGGTAGCATGACAATGTTTGTGATCTCGACGCGCGTTTGCCCCCCTTCTCTTAAAAAAAAATGACTTAGTTAATCTTGATGAAACTTGGTACAGAGGTAGATTATTGTCTTAAATCAGGGGATCAAGTTTATTTTTTAAACCCGCGCAGACAAAGTCGCGTGCATAAGCTAGTATATTTGATGGTAAAAATGTATCATTAGCCTTCCGTCGTCAGTGACTGTTGCTTTTAAAATTATATCACACGGCAGGTTTTTGCATAACATGGAAAGTTGTTCCGAGAGACTTGACTTTATTAGGCATGCCCAACGTGCATACGGTATGACATCATTCGCGCCTTTATCACCCCGTTTACTTTTTTTTTTATTGTGAATAAAAGACATCGAGGTCTTTTAAATTTATGGTAATGTTGTGAACTGGAGATGTTTATTTAATGTCCATTTCTGTAATGTCATTTCGTATATAATACAAGTTATAATACTCAATGATATACACGTAGTTGTTAAGTTCTTGACCGGATTGTACTGTATTCGACATGTCCAAGTTTTTTGAGTTTCGAATTGCATATGTACATTTATCGTACACTTACGATGATGTAAATCATCATAAACTTGCATATATCTGCGAAAACATAAAGATATATGGGAAATCAATACACTGGGCCAGCATTGAGTATGACCTTGTCACTCCTGATAGGGTAGGTCGAGCCCTTCAGTGGGGACAGCTGATGATGAAATTGTAGGTCCTAATACGATCAGAATATATTTTAGTAGCTTTAATCTTATTTTGAATAATGGTATGCATGCTAAATAATATCGCCTAAAAAAAGATAATAGCAATTGTTTCGTACGGTTCGAACATTCTAACCTATGTTTTTCTTTAGGCGCTGTTCCCCCTCTCGTTCCCATAACATATTTTTGATTTTACCTAACTTATGTTCCAGTTGGACACAATTTATGATGTAATGCTGAATATAAGTCTGTTGATCGCGTTGCTGGGTGGCGTCGTCTTCATCGTCAGCTTCGCCGGCTGCGTTGGTGCTCTGCGCGAGAATACATGCTTGTTGAAGTTTGTAAGTATATTTTAGGAGAACTATAATTAGAACAGTACATAAGAAAATATTAAATAAATTAATATATTAATTTCACCAGTTTTTTACAATAGAGGAAATTAATTTACTCATGCACACATCCAAGATTTTATTAGCAAAAACTACACAGATACAGTTTTAAATTGTTTATCATTTTTTATTTTTAGTAAGTATTTTTTTGTTTAGTTCGAAAGTTTACCTGAAATCGTGTACCGAACAGAGTTGATATTTGAAAACATCTATATTGTTTCCAGTATTCTCTATGCCTGCTGATACTGTTCCTGGTGGAGATGGGCGGCGCGGTGTGCGGCTTCGTGTTCCCGCGCAGCCTGCACGGCCTGTTGGAGCTCAGCTTCACGGAGCGCGTGGTGCACGCCTACAGGGACGACCCCGACCTGCAGAACTTTATTGACTTCGCACAAAGCGACGTGAGTAGCTCACTGTTCAGAATAAACATCATCATTTCATTCATCATCAGCTCATTATAGATCCTTACCAAGGGGCTCAGAGCCTACCCTATTATTAGGGGTGACTAGGCCTTAGTCAGCCACGCGGGCCCAGTGCGTGTTGGTGGACTTCACACATCTCTTTGAATTTCTTCGCCGATGTGTGCAGGTTGCATC
>JAODUI010000017.1:1958314-1970470 GCA_027563995.1 Papilio gigon | reverse complement strand
AAGATGAGCCCCCGATGGGCTCGAAACTAGTCGGTACTGACACCGAGTTGCACGTGAGTTAAGCCGTTTTGTAAGTAATATAGTATGTAATACTTCTGAATTAATCTATATTTCTTAGTTGAATCAATAAAGTGTTATTAGTTTATCGTATGATGCGGAGTGTTTCGTGCGGACCATCCAACATTGATGTGCGCCGGCACGGAAGCACCGATTGGGCAATTATCTGCCGCAGCCTGATCACAGTGTTCACGGATCTGCGCCCAGCGCTGGCCAAATCGGGCGTGGGACTCTCTCTCTAAGGACGTTGGTACACCGGCACACGACACTATTATAATTCAGTTATCATGGCAACACATTAGTAAGTGTAACACAAAGTCCCATATTTACATTTCCATAAGACCTCTTTCAATATGTTACTGGCTGTTGAATTTGTTACAAGAATTTAAATATTTTTTTTTTTATTTTCCAAATATCTTTAAATATAGAAAAAAAGAATAAAAAACGTTTATGTGAATGATCGGTTCTCGGTAAATTTACTAAACCACTAACAAATTCCAGACGTGAGCTGGTTTTTGCAAACACATTTATTGACTTGTTGAAACTTCTTCTGAATCACCCAGTGTGTTATGGTTAAGGGTACGGAATTCTAATCACAAGGTAGAGAGTTCGAAACCTTATGAGTATTGTTAATTATATCCCAGCACAAGAAAGCTTATTTCCATATATTCATGTCTATTTTTGTATGCGTTTTGCCAACAAAATATCTATTTACTTACGTCGCTGTATTAAAGACCCAAGTTCGATTTTGGCCGAGATGGGAATCGCCAACGTCTCCTGTCCTACGTTATCTTTCTATATAAGAAATAATTACATTGCGTGCGGTGTGTCCCCTCACTAATGTGCTTCTGTGCGTTGAGGCTCAGCATACATATGACGGTGTCAATGACCTCCTGTAAGGAGCTTTGCTGCCCGATTTCGACGGCTATATGACAATGTAAGTCAATTATCAATTTAGAACAAAAAAAACGGAAAACAAAAGTGAATCTAGCATTCTAGATTCACTTGTTTTTGTAGTGACGTCACGACGCGAATTCGGACTTTGCTACCGATAGTAAAAATATCTAATTGTCTTATTATTTTGTGTATATAAGTTAGTGGTTATAATGTTATGGAATTGATTAAATGTATTGTTATTATTATTCCGATAAAGCAACAAATCATTCTTGTACCGATTCCGATATAACAGTTCCGTTACATCACTGTTTTATGTTGTAATCGTAAAAATTTTCAACGTGGATGTCCATTAAATTATAAACGGTACAATCGTAAACACAATCCGTTTAAGAAACAAGTTCCTAACAGTCTAGATTACTCCGCTGCTAACGTCGCTGTAGTAAACGGTGCTAATCTCTGCACTGCATCCCTTTATTACTTGTTGCAGACGAATTTGTTTAGTTTAATCTCCACTCCATTGCTTTCATTAATCTTCTGAATACGTAGACTTCAAGATTATCATGATGGCGAAATACACCCAGGAGTGTGGGACGTCCTCCCTCCAGGTGGACCGACGACTTAGTGCGGACGGCAGTCGTTGGATGTGGAAGGCGGAGGACCGTATACTGTGGAAGGCATTGGGAAAGGCCTATGTCCAACAGTGGGTAGACAAGGGCTGTTGATGATGATGATTATGAAATACACTCTCGTGTCAATTACATACAAACAAGTTAACAAAGTCATTTATTTAAAAAAATATATTAAATATTTCTTGTGACCATTCCTGGTGATCTGAAAAAGGCTTGTGTTAGGATATGGTCTACGATAATAGTCGAATGGCGGGATTGGAACTCACGACTACTAGATCGGTAGTCCGCACCCTTAACCATTAGGCTATTGGCGCTTCAATCGGGCAACGCATCTATAGTTTTACTAGTTGTCGCACGTGGTTTTGTCTGCGTTAAATTAAAAAAAAAAACTAGAAGTGAACCTATACTCTATTCAGGATATCTCTGTTTAAAATTTTATCCAGGTTCTGGTAACAAGCATCCATCCATCCATGTAAACTCTCATATTACTAATAGTAATAAGTAAGATTTATTTGTGAGTTGAAGAAGCGGTTTTATTGTTTTTTTTTCACTTTCATTTTATTAACTATACATTTTCATAATTGGAACAAACCCTTAGCGTTTTCAACTGTAACTTAAGGACTCTTACAAAAGTAATTTTAGTACTGCTAATTTTTTTTAGCATCTACCATAAGACAATTTGATAGTATGGGGTTGTCTTGAAGTTTGGAACATTATAAATTACAGTAGGCTTCATATGAGCAAGGCTTTCTGTGTTTCATCATCATATCAGTCACAACACACAACACTGTAAAGCGTCGGTGATGCAGTTGTTAGGCACTTGACCGAACTGAATCGTACTCTATATTCATAATCATCATCAAGCTTCCCTACGGAGGGTCGGCAGTATGTACTACTCTTCCATACATCTGTCAGCCGTCATATCTGAACTCACACACTTCCTGCGCATATCCTCTGTCACGCAATCCATCCACACCTTCGGTCTTCCTCTACCTTTATAGCCATCCATATTCAAGCTTATCACCTCCTTGTTTATGTGATTATCTCTTCGCATGTCGTCACCACTAATAATAAAGTAGGCTATGAGCCCCTCAGCGGGGACGTGTACTGAGCTGATGATGATGATCAGGATATAAGCTAAAAATTTCCAAAACCGTTACACCGCCCTAATCCAGAATACCCCCGCAAACTAGATCAATTAACTCAAATTTTACATAACCATATGGCATACATTTGAGACCGTCAAATAACGGAGTTGTATCAAGGGAAGGGTAGGGGGCGCCTTAGGTGCGACTGAGCGTTCCCCTTTTATGCCCGCCATAAACAGAGAGTGCTCGTAACTGCGTCGGCATTAGCCTGTCTCATCTCCCTTACTAAGGAAATTCGATTTTCGAAACAAAAAGCTTTTAAAATATGACTAGCTGCCAGGTTGCGTTGATGCAAAATTATGTATGTAAGTGACGATGTTTTTCGAACATGTTACTTTCTTTATATTGCATGTTTTGCAAAAATGTTAAAGATCAAGATGATGTAAAATTAAACGCTAATGACATATTAGTTAATATATGGATTTCCGATCACGTGTTTAAAAATTTGAATCCCACCTGCCACGAATATTGTAAACCATACCTTAGCTAAATATAGATCTCAGTTCTAATGGTACGAAATAATTTAATGGATAATTACAAAAAAAGTCTGCAAGTCATCGTCGTAAGGAAACCCATTCGAGCTCTGACGATGATGATGTAAATGCTTTTTTTTGAATAAAAACATCAATAGATTTTTGTTAATTTACTAATTTTTCTTGTAACCATTCTTGGTAAGCTTAAAAAAGCTTGTTTTATGATATGTTTCACCACAACAGACGAATGGTGGGATTCGAACACACGACCGCTAGATCGATAGTCCGTACCCTTAACCATTAAGCTATTGGTGTTTGAATTTATTGTCGCATAAATACAGAGAGAAACGTATAAACAACGACAATACAAGAATGTGACAACTGGTTACCAGTTCAGCTGGTGCGGGGACCTCCTAGGACATTTCGATCGAGTTCCAATAGTATAATCCCGCGGTGTTCCAGATGACCAGTGTTAAAATTTTTACGCAGCACGGAGACATGGTCTAACAAAAGTTCAATTACTATTCGAGATCAGATGGTAGGATCGATGTCGTTTCCCGCTTTGTGCCGTAACATTCTAAAAGGGGAGTCGATGATAAAGAGAAAGTATAAACCGTTTATTACCTTCTTTTAGATCAGCTCCACTAGCTCGGTGGACTGATAGATTGTTTACATTACGGATGGTACGGGACTCCCGATTCCGATTCCGAAAGGTCGGTACTTCTGATTAAATAAGTACTTTTGGTTCCGACAAAGTCAATCCGAAGTTATATCGGAAGTTCCTCTAATTATTTAAGACGCAATCGTTGTCTTTTATAAATAAAAAAAAAACTAAGTTAAAAGTTACGGAAATAAATATGTTGTTAAAAACACATGTATAAAATTCTAACCTTTTTTTTATAAGAGAAGGAGGCTGATCAGCTAAGGGAACAACGAAGTGATGATCAACGTCGACACATCCGTGACAATAGAGATGTTGCAGGCCTTTGACGTATGCTCGCTTTCCAAAAGTCTTTACCATTATCTTTTGTATGATATCAAAAAGAGTTAATATGTGCCAAATAAGACGATCAAATCGTTGGTTTACACTGCCGAGATTAAATCATAGCAGAGACCATACTTTGATATACTTTTACTCAGGTTTACCAACAGTGGAAGCCCACACTTCCTCTATTAAAATCGAGCCGAGTGTAAACAGAAATCTACCTAAAAAGGTCTGATTAAAAATACTTAAAAGTAAACGAAATTGTAATGACATCAAAAAATATCAACCGTTTATAATGTTCCCCCCCTGCCAACCCCCAGTGGGCATCATCCCCGGCCGGCGCGGGAACGCACGAAGTTGGCCGCGACGACATCCGACAGGCGACGATAATGTCCATGTGAAAATAGCCAACGCGAAACTATGGGTTTTCTAGCAATGAAAATACATCGACATACACCTACTAGAAGAGACAAAAGAATAAATACAGATTTTGTTAGTCGGTATACGGGTTGCATAAGAAGTAAAAAAATAATCAATTAGTAAACGGAAATTAGAAATACATTTAGAACAGGAATGTGTGAATAACGGGCAAAAGGTCAAGGTCATTAAGGTCACAGAAGAGGAAATAATTAAAATCAGGATAAAAGATTGTAGTAAAAAATAGGACACTTTTAATGACTTTAAATATGTAGAGGAAAATGGAAAAATCAATCGGCAGTTACAACATCGTAATATAATTGCACTGGCTATCTGTTCACACCAACTGTTCCCTTTATCATACCAATGACTTAAGCGGTATGGATTTCAAAACGTCAATTTACTAAAAAAATAAAAACTCAAATCATATAGTTTGTTTACATTGTGTAAATATATATTTTAATGTCTCTTGATCAATAAACTCACAACGCATCTGCTCCTCTAGTGTTGCGGATGTCAACACACCTTTGTGATCCCGGCGCTGGTTTGCGCCCTTCTCGTATAAAAAAACTCTATTTTGTTTATTATGTATATAAGTATTTAGGACTGCCGATGTGGCCACAGAGAGACCACGGACAGGTCGAGGCAGCGTGGGTAGGCCTCTCGCAGGATGGACCGTTGATCTGGTCAAGTTTGCTGGAGCATCCTGGATGAGGGCGGCTGAGGACCGATCGGCGATCTTTGGGGGAGGCCTACGCTCAGCAATGCGCGATGTGTTGCTGATATGATGATGATGATATATTTAAGTAATTAAAGAAAGAAATCTGTTCCATTATCTGTAGCTCGTCGTCCGCCGGTCCGCGCGCATTCAATATTAAATACATATCGACATCTGTTTTATTTCCTATCTGTTGTAGGAAAGAATTATTTCATATGTTCCCCTCATTGTTCATACAACAGAGAATTACGTTTAATAAACATCAAAGTGAAGGGTTCATAACTAACAATACATCTTAATATAGAGGTGTAAGCCATTTAACAAATCTGATATATTCTGTGTTCTTCAAAATTATTTAATCTGTGTTATAAGTCTATGACTAGTTCAGGATGAGGTTACTTTTGACGCGGACTTTGACAGATGGCGCGCAAAGATCACGCTTGGTGTTCGTTATCTTGTATCATATTTGAAAAATAATAATAGAAAACGTTTTAAATGTAATTTATCGTACAAACGGTGGATTAATTGAAGTGGAAAAAATCTTTACTACTTATAAAACGGCTTAACTCACGTGTAAATCGGTGTCGGTACCGACTAGTTTGAAGCCCATCGGGGCGCTCCCGCTCACTGAGCGACTGACCGAACGCGCTGTAGTACCAATCCCACTCGCACTGAAGAAGAGCACCCGATGGGCTCGAAACTAGTCGGTGCCGACACCGATTTACACGTGAGTTAAGCCGTTTTGTAAGTAGTATAGTGAAATGTCTCACGAAAGTTTTAATAGTTTAATCCTAAACTTTAGTTTATTAAAGCCGTGCACATTCTTAGGGTGCGTAGATTACATTTGCGAGGTACGAACATGTTTCCTACTGTTCTTAGTTTAAAACTAGGCACTTGCGACATTAGAATAAATCTTGTATCAGTATGACATTTAATTATTTATATATGTAGACTATACTCGACATTTCTAAGTAATAACTTACTCTTAACAAATAGCATTGGAGTGTGTTGTAACTAATTAGCTGAACAAAAGTGCAATCGATCGAGTAAGGAAACCCTGGCCGGAACGTGGCGCCGTCCTAACATGTTGCTTAATAAGATTTACTCGAACAAAATACAGCTAAACAGCGCACGTGATGTTTGTTACTTAACTATAGCATTGCAAACTGTACGCCATTCGATTCCCGGTTATAATAACAATTAGTATAGTTTTAACATATTAAAACTATTTTTTTTTAAATTTCATTTTATCGAAATAACAAACTTAAAGCATTTAATAAGAAAATCGACGAACAGCCGAAACTATTTGTTGACGAATTCAACACGAGATATTACAATGCACTAATTGAAAATCCCAGCTTAACTCACTAATTCAATGTAAGTTCTTACGAATGTCAGACTCCCAGTGGTCCCATATTTAGGTTATATTTGAGCGCAACACGCCGAGCACACAAAACCATGTCTCTATGTCAAACCGTGTTTTCTAATTACTTTAGTATAGTGTGCGTTAAATATGACATCTTACGTTAACTGCTGTTTATGGCAGTAATTGCTAAAATAGTCAAGGTGGTCTATAGGGTTTATGGAAGTCCGTGTGAATCGATACACAAGTTGACGGTTCACAAAATGATGAAGAAATGTATACGTAAAGATTTTATTAAATCTAATAACTTGTGATGCGGTCTACGACATTTATTTTCAAAGTGAATTCTGTAATCAAAACCTGTGGCAGATTCTTTGTTACCTTTTATTTAATGATGGCAGGGAAACAGACGTTTAAGCATCTATTCTGAGGAGCAAAAGAAGATAGGAAAGGAATCTTCTTTAGTAATTTCTTTTTTAGTTCCATTATCACGGATCATTTGTAACTTTTACAATTTTTACTATAGTTACCAGCGAGCAGCGTTAAAAGCAGTGATCACATCAGGCGATCGACTAGCGAAGTTAACTGTTTACTAAAAAACAAAACGTTTATTTTATTCATATGATGTTACAATGTAAAAGTAAAGCTACTAGTCTAGGTTCGCGAAAAAATTAACTTAGTGTATGAAGCCGACCAAGTGACGCTAATGCTAACTGCGCTGAGACAGTCGTATTGCTTACACGGCCCGCCAGCTATGCCTATTTCGACTGATGAAACATTATTTATTATTCAAAATATCAAACAACCCAACACGACTAATATCCTATGAGATTTAGGGATAGAGTACGAAACGAATAACAACCCAGTTGTTGAGAACAGTCCAAAGGTTTAAACTATAGGTGATAAAGGAATGGGATATTTTAAACACAAAATTAAATATACCATGAACATTATGCCTTAGAACATCCCACTTTTCTATTAGAAAAAATTAAGACAAATATTAAAAATAAAACAGCTATCACGGCAACGACTACGATGCTGGCTGAACCGGGCCACGACCGTGAAATAGTGCCAATCTCGTTCATCCATAAGAAGAGCCCCTAGGCTCGAAACTAGTCGGTATCCCGCGCCCCCTCCCCGCCCCCGCCCCGCCCGCGGCAGCTTGAAAGAGTCGCGCGTCGTGATTGATGGCGCCCGCTCCCGCCCACGATCTAACAACCGCCTAGAACTGACAAACTATCACGTCGCAGTACCGGAGAAATCATATCACAATCTCCTTAAATTTATTGCCTCACTTCATATTAACCATACATAATAATATTCGCGCGCTAAATTTCGCGCGACAGCCGGAACAAATTGTAGCGACATTCAATCTTGTTATTTATCAACTTAATCTGAGACGATACGAACGGCGCGCAGCTTGCAGGCGCGTACATTTATTTGAGTCAGCGAGACATCGTTCCTGAATGACCTACAAAAGTGACCCGTAGACGAGGTTATTTAGTACCAAATCATGTTACAAGTTTAAACATAAATTAAGCGAGAACATATTAATCTGAGCCGCAGGAACGAACAATATTTCTAGTCATTTAAATACAAAGCCCGACGTGGTGATAAATTATGAATGAAATAACAGTTCCGATTGAATGGCTGCGACTCGTGTCGCAACAAAAAGCTGTCCCGCGTACAATAGAACTATAAATATGGCTCTTCGTATTGCTCTTTTTATTTCTATTGTGCTTTAAGACTCATTTTGCTTCCGCTCGCTTCGCTTTGACGGCGGCGTCGTTTCAATCTTCATTGTTATCGTCGAGGATATTCATTTTAGAAATTCTGAGTCTTGATAGCGTCCCAACCTCTTCACTTATTAAACTGTATTTCATTTCAATGGTGTGTGAGGGCGCGATGTCGCCGCCTGTGCCTGCGGTCTGTGTTCTACCTGTAGTGTTGGTCGAAGTCAATTGACCATTGCAGTGTAAGCTCGCGTGTAAGCGATAAACTGACTTAATTAATTTCAGCTTTAAAATGTTCACAACACGCAAATCCTAATGATTCATTTGCCTTTCCTGCGCTCGTGTTTATCCTAACGTTTTTCCTCTCGAGTCAAGTAAAACATTGAACAAAAAGGAATCCGTTTCTTGTAGCGATCTCCATAATTTTCACAGTAATTATAGTTTTTTGTTGTTATGTTTGCAAAACTTTAATCTTAGCTTAATCTTCTCATTCCGTCGGTCGTTGCGAGCTGTCCGGCTGGCTGGCTGGCGCGCTGGTCGGCCCGAGACGTCGCTGGCGACCGGCGACCGACGGCCGTTGCCAACATCTCAATAAGCCGGTTCGCATTTTACTGCCCCTATATCCGTTTCGCTGCGTAAATACACTTAATGACCGACATTTCGTGAGCGCTTTTATTGTGAAGTTTTTATTATCGAGAGAATCATTTGTTTAGTCTACGTACGGTTATTGCGAGTCGAGTCGGTGCGTTTCGGGGTTTATTAGGGGCACTTTATTGCCCCTTTATACGCCGGCTTTAATGCAGAAACATCGGTTGCGAGCCGTCGTTCAACCGTCCGCGGCCGGATGCTGATGATTCAATTTGATATTAATCTGCGAGTATGATCACCCGCCCGCTGTCGTGCCGCGGCTTAAAAGCTTTTTTATCCGTTTAATTTATCCAAATCTCGCGGCAAGATCTCTATCATCATTTCCTCAATTGTGGTTCACTGTTTATTTATGATGTGTACGTGTTGCAGGTGCGAATATAAAGTAGTCTTTAGTACCTTCCTATAATATGTGTGAAGTCAACCGACCAGCATCGAGCGTGCGAGGTTGACTGAGGCACTCCTTTACGACCGCCGCCTTCTGCCGCTCTAATAGACGCCCGGCATCTCAAAGCAGAAGGTGCACCACCGTGTTCCTCGATGCGTTTTCTAGGACGTACGGGGCCCTATTGGCTCCCGAAGGTGGTTCCACGCTGCGGACGGCGCCAGCTGGGCCACTGAAGATAGCGCAAGTGTTCCCGTGCCCTAGTCAAATGGCGACGAGAAGAAACATCGTTGGGTTTTAGTGAGTATTCTGGCCGCTTCTAGCCCTACATACTCCCCCGGCAGAGAAGGAGATGCGTAAATGCATTTCCCAACGTTAAAAAAAGACCTTTTCACTCCTATCTTGGGGTATGCTTAATCCTCTCGGCGGGGACGTATATTAGCTGATAATAAAGACGACCAACATAATATATGGAGAAAAATAACAATCAAAATTTACTCTACTCTACAATCATGTTCATATTCACAGATAATAAATGTATAATGCAGTCAGTAAGGATGCAATTGTATTGGCAGTAAAAAAGACAATATGTACAAGAACGTTCAACCATAAGTGTGATCTCAGCGCATAATATTTTCCGTGTGTCAGCGGCGTCAAACCGGCATAATAATTTGAAGCAGTCCATAAGTGAATCTTTATGATAATAGCGAAACAGAAGTCGCGGCCGCGCTCCGACTGCCGGTTATTTTGATACATTATCATATTTAAACAATTCAGATGATAATAGACACGTCGGGCGAAACCCTTTGGTAATATAAATGGTTGCATTATTATTTATTTATGGCTTCCCTTGCTCCGAGGCCGGGGGCGATGCGGTATATTTCATCGGGCGAAAAAACGGCCTGAGTCGTGAGCTGTGAGCTCATGCCGGGTCCCGCTCCCGCCGACTGGGGTACCTGGCCTAGGCGCTCGTCGCCCGCCGCTCGGCGTAAGCTTGTTGTGGCAATAATAAAGATTTATGCGACATTTGGCGGTAGCGTGTTTTGTCCTCTGTTACGAGCCGATTCGCTTTCCGCGAGATCAATAGCTCTCTTTATTGCGCGCGCTAAGTTATCGTCGTCGCTTGTACTTCTAGCTTCGACTATGAATTCAACTTGCTCTCTGGTCGATTTCTAATCATAGCTATTACGTGTGCGCACGTCTCCTTTCTTGACTTCTTATTTGCTGTCGCATCGTCCTCGATAGCGGGATGGACTTGCATGTATTTAAATTATTTAGCGCTTTTAAATTTCTTCTGGTTTGTTTCGTTGTTATCTACTAATCCAGATATGTTTTTGTTTATTTTTGGCTAGTTTGTTTAGTATATTTCAAAACGGACCTTAAGTCTAGCTATTTAGTTATTTTGAAATGTGTTTTATGCAAAAAAACATCACATGTTCTGACAGAGATTATTTGATAACTAGATATAGATACAACTTATGAAGGATCCGATTGAATTATCTCTATCCTGCAGACCACCGCTGTAACTCCGGCCCCACTCACAGCTCTAACTCCGGCCCCACTCACAGCTCCATTGTATGTAATTTTTTAAATAATCTCATTCCCGCGTCTCGCCTCGTGCTCGCTGATTAAGTGCTTGATTTATGGCATGTGCAATTTGCATCGCAACCGACTCTATAGCTTTTTGCGCGTAGTTAATGATTACCGTCCGTATCGTGTCGGATTTAATGATAGTGATTTCATGTCTCGCCGCGCTCTCCGCGCCCGCCGCGCCCGCCGTCGCGGAGACGTTTCATTAAACTCCTCTACATACATTACTTCGGCGAATGTGTCCGATTATGATAATGGCGGGGCGCGCGGGCCGGCCGTGTCCGGCACTCGCGCCGGGTAATGGATTGTTCGTTGACAAACATGGTCTTTTATCTCTCGAGGTTTTTAATTTATGATAATCACTCATGTTTATATGCGAAGTAACCATCGACTAATAAGGGGGTCGATTTTATCATATGTCGCAAAAAATGAGTACACGGCTGGTCCCTGGCGAAACCGGTGCAGTGCGCGTCGTGCCCGCGCCGTGGCCGCGCGCACCGCGGCCGCGCTCTGAGTGCAAATAGATAATATCGTACATAAAACTAAACGGCGCGCCGCGAAATTTATGAATCGGCCGCGGAGCCGCCTTCCACACAAAACTTGTTTATTACTGCGGGCAGTAGGGCTGCTAATGTATTATTAATTTATTGGCCGTCTACGAACATCATCATTTTATTTCTTTATGCCACAGGCGAGAGGCTTAACGGCCCTATTTATCATGTTAAAAAAGTCCCCCGCCGCTAGTGTGGTTAATTTAATCGATATCCATATTGTTTATCGACAGTCGAAATGGAGGAAAGTCGCGTGCACGCTCGGGGACCTCTGTGTAGGAATTGAATCATCGGCGGCGTGCAGCGGCTCTATCTCCAAGTTATTTATGACTATTTGTAATCTTTTAAGATTGATTAAGCTCTGGTCACTTTGTCGGCTCCGTGTACAAACATCTCGAGTGCACTCCGCCCGACGTGTTGCCGAATAACGATTGCCTGGAATGATATACGAGTTCGTTTGTCCGAGAGCTTCGATCGATCATTTGTAAATAAAATTAATGATCACTGTCTCCCGTTCAGTTTGGAATCAATCATCGCGGCGAGGCCTAGCTGCCGCACCCCCCCC
>JAODUI010000017.1:1907638-1918199 GCA_027563995.1 Papilio gigon | reverse complement strand
GCCCCCGATGGGCTCGAAACTAGTCGGTACTGACACCGAGTTGCACGTGAGTTAAGCCGTTTTATAAGTAGTATTGTTAACCATTAGGCTATTTTAATTACAAATACAAAGAGGTGACAGCCCTGTCTGTAATTTGCTGTTCGAATTTTCGTCGGCTTTATATGTCAGTAGGTTGAGTGCGTCCAGTGCTGCTGTATTGACATTTGTCTATCTGATTGTCCGAATAGTTTGCTATAATATTTTAAAATCCGTCGATTGTTTTAGTCAGTCTAATTCGACGAGTGTTTCGATTCCTTTGCAATAATTCATTATTCTATTGTTTTAAAATTTAGCTCCAATAGTCAACAATTGTTAACGCCCTCGTTTCCGGTGTAGCGTATATCCCGTGCATTTTTATTATTACAAAAGATATGGATAAGATTGCTTTTTGACTGTTTATAAAAAAAATAGATGCTTTAAATATCTGACGCTTGTATTCCTGATGCGTATAGTGACAAAATATTTCTTGCTTTATCATTATCATCATATCAGCCATATGTCACTCCTGAGCGTAGCCCTCCCTCAACGATCGCCACGACGATCGGTCCTCGGCCGCCCTTACCCAGGATACTCCGGCAAACTTGATCAGATCACTGGTCTATTTTGCGTGAGACCTACCCACGCTGCGTCGACCTGTCAGTGGCCGCCATTCCTGGACTCTGTCTATCGTCACTTAAGGTTCGCAGTTCTACAATTCTCTTGCCTGTTATGTTATTTATATAAATAATAGTCCTATATTAGTATAGTATAGTTTGAAGTCTATTCTATCGTACTAGTACAAACCGTATATTAAATAAATAAATGCACTTTTACAAAAGGCAGTTATGCTACAAGTCGTAATTTGTGCCTATTCTATATTTGGAAACATGGGGACAAGAACTGTCAGTGACATCATTCTGTTTATAACGAAGAAAAATCTATCATATCCAATTAAACTTATGTTTATGGTTAAAATTATTTCGAAAATGGAACATTGTTTTTCATTTGTTTATAATTCAATCCGGTTGTCGTTCGAATCGCGTGCTAGCGGTCTGATAAACACGGGCGAGTGTTTAAATTCATACGTTTGGGAGCTTCATTTATATACGTCCTTGGTATGTAATCCTTTCCTCATTGCCCGAGTCATGCTCCGATGGAATTTCCCATTTTTAAACATTCTTGTTCAGAATTTATCGAAATCTCGATAAAATAAAACAATAATTAAGTAAACAGATTCATAAATAATTTCAATAAAAGAGTTTCTAGAGTTTGAATTTAAAATGGATTCCAAATTCATCATCATCATCATTATCAACAGCCCCTGTCTGCCCACTGTTGGACATAGGCCTTTCCCAATGCCTTCCTTAGTATGCGGTCCTCCGCTTTTCGCATCCAATGACTTCGTGCCTGTTGTAATATCCCAAATTCGTTTAGGCTAAATGTATTCATTATAGACATGTCCGCGATCATTTAGGTGTACTTAAAACAAAATCTATATCGTAGTGTGTAGTCTAACCGTCTTGTATATTTCGTCGTTCTAAAGTTATGGTGTTTTGGAATTGAGTTAGTTTTAGCGAAACGTCGCCGACTCTTGCTTGGATTTAAAAAAAAAAACTTAATTAGTAGTCGGGATTCTTTTAGATTATGTTCCGTATGCCCAATTGAATTCAAAGCTATGAAGCCGTTCTAAAGAAAAATTATAACACAGATTGGCGTTTTTAATATTAATAAAATTTCCTAAGAAAGTATATTTTCTTGTATGTTAGATTTGAACGTTTGTCATTTGAATCATCATCATCATCAGCTCATTACACGTCCCCATCGAGGGGCTCAGAGCCTACCTATTATTACGGGTTTCAGTTGAATAAATAATAAAATTAAGACGAATGCAGAATATCACTGTAGCCAGATTACGTAATGTTTTTTACAAATGTAAATTTTTAGATACGTAAAAAATCTCCGTCATACAACGACCTCGACCGAATGCAGTTTCGTCTAGACGAATAACAAGAGGATTGCATTATAACGGGCAACAAAAAATATTTGTCCTTTGCAACTGTATGAAATACTATGACTTTTGGTATAATCAATTCAGAACGTGGTATAAAATGTGGGCTATATTATTCGAGGCTGATAAACTTCGCATGCTCAATGACAAGATAGCTGCACACTATTGTAATTTGTGGGCATTTTATACATCATAAACAAAGTTTAACAAAATGAAATAAACAAAACAAAACTAATATGCGAAGCGCCGATAGCCTGATGGTTAAGGGTACGGACTACAGATCTAGTGGTCGTGTATTCGAATCCCGCCATTCGATTATTATAGTGGACCATATCCTAACATAATCTTTTTCAAGCTTACCAAGAATGGTCATAAGAAATATTGGTAAATTAACAAAAATCTACTAATATTTTATCAAAAAAAAAATATCCTTGAGGTATCAAGGTTGTGGTGATATGGACATATCATCCGAAGAGATGAACACATAAAGAAGATGATGAGATGGAATGTGATTGGCTATGAAGGTAGAGGAAGACCTAAAAAGGTGTGGTGGAAGAGATTGTGTTAAAGAGGATATGCGTAAGTGTGTGAGTTCAGATAGGACGGCTGAAGTTGTATGGAAGAGTAGTGTATACTGTGCCGACTTGCCCTGGAGATAAGGGCAGATTCTTGATGTACATCAACCAGTCCTTTACCCTACGTAGTGACGTTAGAGTACTCCTTACATCTCTGTCAGCCATCATATCTGAATTAACTCACTATGTTTTATATAATACATCTACACTTTTTGCTTTCCTCTCTCTATATAGCCTTCAACAATCTCATTACTTTCTTGTTCATGTCATCATCCTTTCTCCACATATAACGATAGCCTTTTCATTCTAAATTCCTTTATCATTGGCGTTTTTTTAAACTTCCTCTAATATATTCCATCTTGAACTTATCTCTTGTCACATATCCATCTTAACCCACGCATCTCAGGTATCAGCAGTTTTGTGATGACAGTTAAACAAACGCTTTACCATGATCCCAATACATGCCAAGTAATGTTGTGGTCAAAATATGTCTTTATTAAAGTACGTGTAAAACGACATTGAATTGTTCCTACCTTTGTGGCCTTGACAGAATTATTGTCGAGTCAGAATATTTAGTTTCTTTGATATCACATTTGATTTACAATCTTGAATTGTTTTTCATATTTTTAAAGTCGATTTACTTCGGTTTGGACTGTTAAAGCATTTGTTATATAGTGTATTGTCAAATTATTTATACTTCTTAATAACCACATGTTTTTGGTCGTATGTTTCGTAATAGTAAATCAATTAAGTATATCATAAATACGGGTATTTTTACAGTAGGCTACTATCTTTTATTTTTTCATAAGAAAAATGAGCAAACGAACGTCGTCATTGACGCCCAGACGCAATACTAGAGGAACCACAGATGTGTTAGCAATCTTCGAGAGAGGGGAACACTCGCTTCTTTAAGGACCTTGAATTGTACTGTTATGGAAATTAACATTTACGATAGCTGTCCCGTTTATTCGCGTTAAATTAAATGAGTTGTATAGAATAGACTATATTCCATAAATTGAGGACTGTGAAGCGATGTCGCGGGATTAAGATATGTGGAGATTATTATTGTTGGAGGTCAAGACAAACTGAGTCGTTGCGTCACACTAGTTAGGTTAGTTTAATTAGAATGACCAAATAAATTTAGTATAAAATTTGATAACAAACGCCCTTAAAGTGTCACCGGCCATTGTGTATGAAGCGGAGACAATGCTCGGCCACCAATATTAAAACATGACGATACGCCGGAGGTCGGGGAACAGTGGCTATTTGTTTTTAATTCTAGCAACGTGTGAATAGGCAGCTTTGTTTTGGTGTCTAGGCGAAAAGTTATGCGATCGAATATCTATTATAATGGTATGTTTTTATTAAAACATCCGATGCCAGTAAATGACTTGTGTGATGTCGTATGTGTAAAAAAAAAAATCTTTGTTCGCCGACACAGAATGGGGGGCTGGGCGTGGAAAGAAACTGCATTATTCAATATGTTATAGCATATTTTTTTCTCAGTAGTGAAGCCAAGTACACATTCAGTTTTAACTGTACAATTGTACTGTACAGTTATAATTGTATGAAAAACTTAGAACTGAACAGTGTAAGTCATAGTTTGATTGTATTGTTAAGTAGCATTAATCACTGAACACCACAATTCTTATCAACTCAAATCAACTAGAAATATTTTAAATAATGTATTCATATATTTATTTTTAAAAATTTTGCATTGTACTTAAAACTCACGTTAAGACTTTATTATAACGGAAAGTTACAGCCTAGTGATCCCTTAATCACGGACTTCCGACTACTTGGTTTAGAATTCGCATCCCGCCATAATTACCTTAACATCATTTATAAACCATATCCTAGAAGCTTATAGTATAGTTGGAATGGTGAAAGAAATATGAATTAACAAAAAACTGTTAACATTTTTATTATAAGAAATAAAAAACCAGAGGCGTCCGATGTAACACGATACACAATCGATGTCATCGATATAAAAATAGCTTTTTGTAAACAATATAGCCGCGCAGGCACGGGGCTAATTCACAACACATTAATACGAGCACATATTGTCCCAGTTAAAATGTTACCCATGTTTATATCGAGGGAATGAAAAACGCCAGACAGAAATTCTCGACCTAAGTCCTTACATATATACGACCTCAGGTTATACTGGGCGCAGTGTGACCGGACCTTCAAAACTCTCTCGACCCACTCTCAATACCTTCACTATTGACGGGTACGCAGGGAGGACATCAACCAGAGACGCTCAGTGCTGTCCCTTAGTGTAGAATAATATCAAATCTACATTGAAGTGATACTTTAGATAGAAGCGATAATAGCCTAATGGTTAAGGGTACAGACTACCGATCTAGCGGCCGTGAATACGAAAGCCACCATTCGACAATTATCGTGAACCATATCCTAACAAGATTTTTAATGCTTATCAGAAATGGTTACAAGAAATATTAGTAAATTGATACAAATCAACTAATATTTTACAAAATATAATAATAAAAGACTCCGAGTGTGGCAGTAAGTTATGCCAACGGCACTAGCTACGTGTCACTATTCGCGTGAAATAAGAAAATATACAGATTACCCAATATGTTGATCCAAACTGTAAACTATCGCTTTTCCAAATTTCAACTATTCTAGCATATACATCTATACAACATTTGTTGTATGTTAGATGTAAGATTAGTCGAAAATTACTCGAATTTGCAATTATTACAAATTGAGATTCGAACCGAGAAATCTGTAAGATAATAAAATCAACAATACATCGAATTACATAATTAATAATTATTACATTAATTGTAATAATTACTTAAGCGTAGTTTAATACAGCGTTCTTAGATTTAAAATAAAATAGGATTATTAAAAAAAGGAAACAGTTAAAATGTAGTCTTATTAGAAATGCTCGTAAAGGACCAAAGGGAAGCCATTTTGCATAAACAAAATCCAATATAACGTCAGTGTGAGCGTGCGTGCAGCCAGCCAAGGGTGAACGGGCGCATTCATAGTCTCACTCCGGTTTAACAATAATACTATTTAAAAAAAACTCTAAATAAAATAAACCCTACAAAAACCTACAACGTAATAAACATAAATAAACAATTTTATCCATTGTAAGAAGAATTTCTTACTACAATGTGTATGGATGGATTTTGTGAACGAACTGACGATCAAGTGAAGTTATTCTAGTTAGTCAAATTAATTATATATTAGGTATCTACCGTAGGTTGATGAATTGCGATCAATTTTCTAAATTAAACGCTTGCAATTTTTGATTTAGTTAAACTGTTTAAACGTTCTTATGACATTATTATAAATTAAGTGGAGAGATGGGCCGCGACCGAAAAATTATACCAATCCCACTTACACTGAAGAGTTCGATGGGATCGAAACTAGTCGGTACCGACATCAGATGAATACGTCAGTGTTTGTCGTACTATTAGTTTATAAGGCAGGAAAAATTAATATATACAAATTCAGTACATCCGATGATAAAGACAAAGATGATAGTTATCGTACTGTTCGCAGCGGCAATGGTCCGGACTATAGATGTTAACGGCGGTAGCTTCATACTTGTTGATTCACGGACGTCGGCACAGTGATGTAAGTTACACGAGTTTTGCTACGCGTAATTTGTTTGAAAGAGAAAAAAAAAATCAAAACAAACAAACTACTTAGAGTATCACAGCGATCAGAAGTGAGTATTGAATCGCATATTAAGACAAGATAAATAAAAAAAAATAATTAACTGCTAATGATAATCTGAGGACGCTTCCTTTCTTGATAAATACTATTAATCATAGTAATAATTTACAATTAATGTTTTCATAATGAAGAATCCAATGTGTCAATTTATATAATAATAATAATTCATTTAATCCCTTTCAAAACATTACAACACAATTACAACAATGAAAGAACCAAACATGAGGTAATAAACAAATAGAAAAAAAAACAAAAATAAGAAAGTATAAAAAAAAAGAAAAGCAAAAACCATATGTGAAAACTTCCTAACACTATTTAAGGAAATTGAGCAAACATGAACGTGCAATTTGACGTTAATTATGATGAGAGGTGTATAAATCTATTTTTGATAAAGAAATACGTACTTACTCACCCTTTTTATACAATTAGGGCTGTCAGTAACATTACTTTAGTTCCTAATCACGGGCGTCATTTACGTCATTACTGTCACAGAGAATAGAAAGAGATTTCAATACAAAATGCATTTAACTTAGTGGAAATTGAGTCTAACACAACCGGATAATAGCGGGTTAATAATCCGAGTCGCTTCGGACATCCGAATCCGCTGATAGTCGCCGGAACACGAAATCTAATTTAAATTATTACAATTCAAATTTTACAATGACACACATCACTATCCTGTTGGATTATCATCGAAACAATCTAGGAAAAACTAGAAGGAGTACTTACGAACTGGGAATGGTATTCCACACTATGAGTCGTATAGGGTCACAAGAGACTACCTTCATCATCAGCTCACTATCCGGAGCTCGGAGCCTACTCTATTAGTGTTGACTGGGACATAATCGACCACGCTGGCCTAATTTATTCACTATACATCTCTTTAAATTTCTTTCGTCCATAAGCACAGGTAATAAGATGTTTTCCATCACCGTAACAGCATCGGATAATGTGCATATGAAATTCAAAAGTCGATAAACATGGTGGGGATCAAACCTGGACAATGCCGAGTACCGTCCGTTTCGGTTAAGCGCTTAACAACTGCGGAATCTACGCTCCTAGGGACTTAGTGTAGTGAAATTGTGTAGGTTACAAAAGTCAATAGTAACTAATGTAACCATTAAAGAATTCTGAGTATTATTATTGCGGGAGGGTCTATGTCTTTATTTTGTTATTACTTAATATGTAATTGGAAGTCAAAGTCACTATAGTTGGCTAGTGTTGTCTGGACGTTGACAGAAGAATGGTGATGTCGTTATAGTGATAGAATTGACAAAAAACATGTAAAGTACGTCCAGCGGAGGCGGCAGTCCCCCGCCGATCTGTTTCACTTGCCCCCCGCCGCGGCACCTCCTATTGATTTTGTTCGCCCCACTTTCGCTCGCCCCTTCCCATCCCCCCCTTTTTAAAATGTCGACACTGAGACAATGGAGAAGGAGTTTCAACGATTTTTTTTTATACTCGATTTAGATGTTAAACTGGGTTGAAAATTTGAGATAGACCAAAATTTTATTTTCTACCGTGTAAGAATGGAATCTTTTTTCTAACAAGTTAGAATAATTTCGACATGAAAATTCCTATTTATAATTAAAAATTTATTATAAATATTCGAACCCATGTACGCTAGGTAGTGCGTATATTTAACCATTAGACTATTAGCTATTCTGGTAATTTTAAATTATGCATACAACTTCCAATATTTCTGTAACAGTAATAAATCTCTTTATGTTTGTTAAGAAATTTTATATTACTAATTTGAAATCCAGTTCAAATTTCGAACACCTATTTATAACAATGGTAGAGCTCGTCACATTTGCGTGGTCAGGTCGACCAGTACTAAAACCACACAGAAGACACGATGGAAGCGATTCTACGTCTGGTCTATTGAGTGCGCTTGCCGAAGGTCAAGTTATAGTCGTCTATCTCTACCCTATTCATCACAAGCCTTTATCGTCTTCTCCAACGAATTATGGTTGTCAAAACCATAGCAGACGTATAAGGAAACCGGTCAATTAGTTTTAGTTAAGCAAATACTGTTGTCGCCTTGTCACTCGATTGTCACCTTATAATAATAAAGATTTTTTTTGAAAAGAGGTTATATATCTGTTTTTATTTTAAATAAATACTTCATAGTATAAATTCAGTTTATGTGACAAATAACAGCGTACGTGTCGAATATAAACCGAGCTGCTGTCTTGGGCGCTTTCTTTCCGACCGCCTCGGTCAGAATCGAGCAAAATCAATACAATGGAAGTGTTTTTAACGTGCGCGTCTGTCCGTACGTACTCAGTGTAGATATAGCCCACGAGCAACAGTTAGTGTACAGCGCGAGGAAATATTGGACACGGGGAATTTTATTTAAAAAGTAAAAATGCTTAGAAAATACTAAATACGTTGAATGATTAAAATAGCTTTGGAACAACTATCGATTTGCGTTTTCATTTTAGTACAAATACTAAAAATAAAAATGTTTGAAAATCTCAACAATTATTGTACAATCTGGTATAATCACTGCGAAGTTTTATTAATAAAGATTAATAACTATAGTAGATACAATATTAAAAATACACATATACAAATATCAAATTTAATATGCCTAGATTCGGTTCCCCGTCACGTGTCACAGTTTCTCGATTTTCGAATTTCATATGAACATTGAAAGAGGAGGACCGCATACTGAAGAAGGCATTGACAAAGGCCTATGTCCAACAGTGGACAGACAAGGGCTGATGATGATATGTACACTATCTGACGTTCTTAAGGTGAAGGAAAACATCGTGATGGTTGCAATCTTGCGAAATATTCAAAGATATGTGTGAAGGCAATGTACTGAGATAGCGTTTGACTATGAGCTAGTAACCACCAATGGGGTAGGCACCGAACCCCTCAATGGAAACGTATAGTGTATTCCTGACCTTTCATTACTGACTTCTGATCTCATGTTACTGGCAACCTTTTTGGTTAGTAAATAAAAAAAAAACTTTCAAATTTTTCCACCAGCACTCGGAAGACGATATCAATCATAGAATCGAGTTATTGTAAACAACATTTCCTTTGCATACATGTATACGATCTGTCCCCGTCGACCGCTTTGAAATTTAATTAGACCTAGTTTTGCTGTATTAGCATCGGCCCAATGGCAATGCTCACGCATGCGTCAAGGTTGCCCCGCTTGCTGAAAGAACCTTGCTATCCCGCTAATATAGCAACGGAAAACTATCACTACACCACGATCACGAAGTTACCTACATTTTTTTTTCTTAATTCTTTGCAAACGTAGCCGCAGTATAACACTAGTTAATTCTAAACATAATTGGAACATCGTCAATTTGTAAGAAGGCCAACTCGACTATTAATACGTTACTATAAAATAATTAATAACAAGCCAACGAGTAATGGCTGTTAGTCGATTCGGGCACTTGTCTATGTTCCCACGTCGACTCGATTCTGAAGCATAATCGATTTCCAATTTATTATTCTACAACTTTCACATCGCATCAATACTTTTTGTGTAACCATAGTGAACGGGGACGGAAGAAAGAATTAAATAATTATTGTATTAGAGTAAAACTGGTCATCACGGTCATTATGGACGGCCTCAGTCTGATGATGATGATGAATTAACACCAAATTGGCATAATACGATGTCTGTATATTTTGTTGTTTTCGTTTCAAGTGAGTACGAATTTTAAAAAAATCTTGAAATCCATATTGATGTCTTGAAAACACATAGTTTATTGGTTGGTTTAATTTATTTTAATTATTAATGGCAATATATACTGTTTTAGAAATTAAGTCACAATTAAGATACAGAATATACTAGCGGTGTTACATCGTATGAGTCGCTGCGCAGTTCGCAATTTGAGGTGTAAAGAACGTAAAGTACGAGGCCACTGCGCAGTGCGCAGGTATCCTTGGTCTATCAAGACTTCATATTTGAATATTTACACTACTATACAATTTTCTGTTCAAAATTTTATTAACTGTATAAAATATGACGATCGGTCCTCGGCCGCCCTCATCCAGGATGCTCTCGCAAACTTAACCAGATCATCGTTCCATCTTGCGGGAGGCCTACGCTCAGCAGTGGGCGACGTGTGGCTGATATGATGATGATGATAATGATAAAATATATGGAATGGTCTGTCCTCGGCGGTATTCTTAAGAAATACGACTTAGGGTCCTTCAAGCGAGCGTACCTTCTCTCTGATATGTTTCTTCTAGTGTTGTGAATGATTGGGCG
>JAODUI010000017.1:1878062-1892511 GCA_027563995.1 Papilio gigon | reverse complement strand
ACTCGGTGTCAGTACCGACTAGTTTCGAGCCCA
Source organism: Papilio gigon (assembly GCA_027563995.1). Lineage (NCBI taxonomy): Eukaryota > Metazoa > Arthropoda > Insecta > Lepidoptera > Papilionidae > Papilio > Papilio gigon. Next base: position 1,892,478 of record JAODUI010000017.1, on the reverse strand, counting down.
TCGGGGGCTCATCTTCAGGGTGAGTGGGAACGGTACTATCGCGCCCGTTCGCGCCGTTTTAAAAGTGATATAGTGAAATGTCTCACGAAAGTTTTAATAGTTTAATAGTGAAAAGTACTTAATTACCTCGTTAGTTGTTATTTAAATCAATCGATCAAGCAACATGTTAAGTCGTGAAGTTAGCATACTTTTTTTTTTAAGCCGACATCGCATCTGTAAATGGTCTGTTGCATTTGCCCGTGGACGATGATCTGTATTGTCCCCGTTGCTCGTTTGTTTTGTCTAGTTTTAAGAAAATCTGTCTAGTTTGTTTATATCATCGTTTGGTCGGCTGTCTCCTACCAGTATCTTACAGTTCACTCTGTCCTCGACATGGGCAAGCGCTTCTCTTTGTGGTAGATCTGTCCATCTTGTTTTTCAATCTGAGATAGTGAAGGGAGAGTTTACATTATTTTAAAAAAAGTATATTGTGAAATTATTAATAGTCCGGTGTGCACACTCCCTTAGCGCTCAGTCTCGACGTTTTGTCTTTTTCACGGCTTCAATTTAAAATTTTATTTCCCGCTTGACCCAAAGGGGAAGGAGGGTGGCGGGTGACACTCATTATGACCAATTTTCCCCCACTGTTTTTCCTTCCATTGTTATGGCAGTGATGGCTCATTTCTGTCTCTCATTGAAGTTTTTGTTTAAGATGCTCGCGGGGAAAATCTTGGGGATAACATTTTGCTTTGTGCGTTTTTTGTGGTTTTTTTTTTTAATTTTTTCGGTCCGCCATCACCGCAACGATTACTCCGCAGTGGGGTAAATGGGTCGAGGATTATCTGGTCTAGGGATGTACCTATTTTCATACCAAATAATTTTGCTTTTTTTTTAATTACCAGAACTACGCGATGTTTTGACATGATCTGATAATAACTTTTGTTTATCTACGTCATCGAGTCTCAATGATTCTAATAATCAAATAGTTTGTATACTCCGTTTCACTAAAAGTATTTTTTATAATATGCAAAAAAAGTCAGCCAAAAAAAATGAGGGTCAAGTCTTATGCCGTTAACCCAGGCCAATTTAATGTGCACCGCTGTATTGATTCCCCGGCATTCTTTCACACAGGCGCGGAGGAGGTGCCCCCACACGGCGACCCACCCCCCCATTTCTCGGGCCCGAACGGAACTTGGGATAAACGGGGATAAGATTTTTTTCGGGACCCCGACGCTGCACTGATTGAAGTTGTACGAACTTATAATGACCTATAGTACTAAAACTATATTTATATCACACTTAAATATCATATACTATCAAGACTTTTAGCACAGATAGGGTAAGTAGGGATAAGTATTTTGACGTTCAAGTTATTTGCGTCTTAAAAAACAAAAGTTAAATCTAAATCAGTTATTCAGTACTTCTCTCTTCAATACAATCCAATCAACAGTAAGCAAGCAAAAACAACGCATGAGCTCAGTGACAAAATTGAACAGTACGTTAACGTCGGTTCAATTTCGCCAGTTAAAGAGAAGCTTCCTAACGAAATTGTCTCAACCCGACACACAAAACATCACATTGTACTTATTCGGTAAGCCTCTGCGTGGCCATCCACGTGACTTTAATAAACTTGTCGGAACTCGGAGCCGCCAGCGCTGCGCCGAAACTAGTCAACGACCAACAAAAACAAAAGCCCCGGCGCGAGCAACAGGTATTCCAACCTACAATAAATATACGGGCCATATACACGTGCGCAGCGAACTAACTTTGAACGACCCACAGATAACGCGGATCCAACTCTAAACTTCCACCATTAGCCAGTAGCGCAAAAGATAAACTTTACCGCTCCTGCTCTGTGGCGATATATGTGAGCCGGTATTCAAATGAAATTCCAGCGATTCGGAAGATATTCCAAATTTAAATTCAGAATCGGTGTTGCGTGCCACAAAAAAAAAATAACTTATAGAGGTTTGAATTTAAAAAAAAAATGTTCATTCGAAATTGCATTGGATTTATGACTTGAATTGCTTTAGTTGTTTTTTTTTTTCGCTTTTGCGTGAATAAAATGTTAAATGTTAGTTAATCTACCGACAATGAGATGCGGTCTGTGACGGAGCGAACTTCCCCGCCTATTGAATTTTCGCCTACAAAAGAGAAGTTTTCAGGAAACGCTCCACGGGTTAGCTGCTACGTAGTTTTGCAGCAAAATGTAAAACATTTAAAGTGTAACTTTGACGAAATTGTTTAACACGAATGGAGGGTATTCGATTAAAGTTTTAACTGCTAACTCGACGCTTTTGTGAATTCGTTTCAATCGATTTTTAAACCAATGTCATTTGCATCAGAAAAATAAATCTTTATAATACAAAGAGCGTATAAAATATAGAAGTAACAATGTATATGGTAACCGCAATGCATTAATTAGTGCCAGCGATATCTTCTAATGTAGAAAAAAACATAAACGCGATACAAGCCACCTTCGAAATGTATTTCAAACTAATTAAAAACATCAATTCTGTGCGCCGCCGTGCGGGGGAATATTTCAAATAAACGCACACGCGCGCACGCCAGCCCCCGTGCACACACGGCCACGTAAGACGCACACAACAGTTAAAAATAAGTCTCGGCCCATATCCGCGTGAGAGAATGGTCCCTTCGCAGCCTGAACGGAAACTAGTATAACTTCAAAATTGCACTTTTTGTACTAATTAACAGCAGCTTCAATGCTAGTGTTTCGATTTTTAGTTTCATTGTCAAAAAAACTAGTTAAAACATCTAGATAAATGGAAATGTAAATAGATTTGTGAATAGCCAAATTGTTGTTGTACATGCTATGTAAAGAAAAGCATAATTTCAACTTAGTCTTTGAAGTGAATAATTTGTGTACTTAGTTTAAGTTATTGTAACTGAAATTCTTTGAGGAACAATTATTATTGCTTTGAAATATATATATATAAATTTAGTTACAGTATTTTCCGTTAAGTCGCTGGTGTGTTTCTAGAAGTTATCCGGGGGGAGACGGGCATAGCCGGGTGTCTTAAGGCGGAGCGGGACGGAGCGCTCAAACCGAGTTATCGTAAATTGATCCGGGCCGAGGGGGGCGCTGGGGTGGCGGCGACGCGCTTCCAAATTTGACAGCGATGGAAATTGGCGGGAAAGATTATTGGTTGCCTTGCTCGGGTGCTCCGTGTTGTTTTTTTTTTCTATTCGAATTTGGAATTAGCATGCATTCGATTCTGCTCCGTGAAGGTTTTACTAATGCTGGCATGGAATATTTAAATTTTAAATTACATTTCTTGTGTGATTTATTAAAATTCATTTGAAATAGTCCAATAAATAATGTTATTAGAAGTAATTAGTTGCCATAGACAATAATGAAACGGGAAAGTTTAAGCTTTAGATATGATATTTTCTATCTCCAGTCGAGTAGACGGCCGCCAGATAGGTCAATGACCGGATTGGCAAGATAAAGAGATATACGTACTAGAATAATGGCTGAAGATTTGTATGAGACTTCAAAGATATAAAAACCTTTTTACACAACATTTTAAACAGAAGAAAATTTTCGTTCGTCATTTAAATTTATCTGCAATCAAGTTTACCATTAATTGTTAATTAAAAAAAATGAAAATTGGATTGAATTTTATATTAAAAAATCATTTAACATTACTTAAACATGGGAAATAATTTACTTACCAAAAAAAAAAAAGTTTAACCATCTATTAAGGAAGTTAGAAAGATATTTTGTATGTATTAGAATGCGTCAAAAGTTCAATAACCTTTGAAGGAAAAGAAGGTTAAATACATCAGCCGTGTCTCTCGGTCAGTGTGTATCGAGGGCGCAGGGCGCAGGGCGCAGGGCGCGGCGCAAGGCTTAGGAAGCGAATTCGGCACCCCCGCCCCTCTGTGCGTAAACTTGGTAACTGGGTCACGTAGGTCAGGGAAGATGACGTGGGTCATTTCGTTTGCTTTATTAGATTCTGTTTACCGCCCCCATCTATTTGTGTGTCAATGTTTATTTATCATTTCAACGACTGTATTAAACTTTTTATTGAGTAATTTGATATCTATAAAAAAATACTTTGTGCTGTTGTTACTAATATATTGCCAGTGACTTCTTCGGAGTTAATTAAAAAAAAAACCTAGAAGCAGCAAATATGCTAGACCAAACGCTAGTCTATCTTAGTGTCAACTTTCATCCATATCGATGAAGCAATTTCGGTGTTATCTGTTACCAAATATGTCTCCATTCGTCCATCTAAACGTTCGCATTTCAATTTAGTAAAATTATTTAAGTATTCGAGAAAAAACAAATAAAAATTAATATCATATTAGAACGGCAAAAAAGTCAATATACCAAAACGGCGCACCGAACAGTTTCTCATCTTTTTCTTATAACGTTTTCCGACTAAAGAGGCTTATAAAAACGGCGAAGCTTAAAAAAAAAAAACAACCCCGTTCATGTTAAAACGAGCACACACCAGCCAGCATCTTAATAACAGAATCGGAACGCTGCGAGCGATTTTAAAATAAGAATATCATAACTGGCCACTCGGCGCGGGGTGGATTTCGGAAGAACGTTCGCGCCCACCCCTCGGCCTTTTAAAATAAGAAAATTTCGTGTGCGTCTACACTCTACACCGCCAGACTACCGAACGAAATTAATTATAAAAAAAAAAAACGAAACATTTTCAACCAATGTCTGTCATTGATTTTTCGTTATTTGTACACGTCTGCCTTTCCATTTGATGGTGATCATATCATTTGTACATTAAACTTTTTAATCAAAACACGAAGTCTACAATACAATGCTGAAATTACTACTAAACAAAACAGACTTTAGTTTGCTAATTTCAAGTAAGTTAAGTAAAGAACAAAAACTATTTCTTTCATCTGGAATTTTTTGTCTGTTAAAAATGTGACAGAACCAAAGCCTTATCTATTAATTAATTATAATAATGTCATGTTAAATTTCTACAATTTAATTCAAAGCCCCGATCGATACGGCGCACTCGGTCCGTGTAAACGGACACGAAATTTTCGGTGGAGCGTGATATTTTTAAAATAAGAACCTCTTTCGAGGCATACTCCGTGGAGAGAGATTTTCAAATAAGAATAGTTTCGCGATGCTAAGGCCCCCGCCCCCGCCCCCGCCCCCGCCTTGCGCCCCTTTCGTCTGGAGTTTGAAATAAGAATTTGGGGGTTTAGATCGGGTGGCGAGGTGCATATTCGGGGTGGGTCGGGATCTCCTGATGAGGCCGGAGGTTTTTCGTGGAATTTCGTTAGGTCGGGGGCATCGACCGGCGGCGTCGATACCCGATGAATGTTATAGTAATTGGAGGTTCTCCGATCTTTTATTCCGCTCTTTGCACGCCCGCGCAGACGCCCGCCGCCGCCGCCGCCGCCCGCCGCCCATATTTATTGTTTTATATTGAACTTACGTTTTGAATTCTTGTTAAGCTTTTGTTCGTCTTTATAGCGACTCAAGATATTTTTTGCTTTTCAATTGGACAACAAAATTTCACAGACATTTGAACATCTCGGACCACTCATTTATACATCGACTTGTAGATATTTTAAGCGAGTATTTAAATATTGTTTTGACGTCATTATCAGGTAATATTACTGACGGTTATTCTTACCCAATACAAGACGTCATATGTTTTTTCTTTAATATCGAGTAATTACCAGGGTTGTATTTTGTTAAAAAGATCCAGAACTCAATGGTTGTGTGTCCATCGTGTTAACTATGTACTAAAATGTTGTCAGAATTTTGATAAATCAATAATACGTCTTGCAATCAATAAAACTAAACTAGAACTTATCCTGGGGTTCTGACAATAATCGAAAGACCACGATTTGAACTTAGGACCACTTGAACGGAAAACCGTGTTAACATATATTAGGCTATTGACGCTTTCATTCTGTACTATTTGTGCCTCTCTCGATAAGTCTTACAGACTGTGTCAGGGTAGACAGAGAGTGTAGACGCAATCATTGTCTTTGAAACCTAATTCTCATATGAATTTTGTATCGTTATTGTTTTGTCCAGGTCCGCTCGTATGCAATGGCGGAGTGCTCTTTCGCGCGCTGTCAGCAGGAACGACGCGCAATACGCAAGGAGCTGCAGCGCTGGACCAAAAACATGGTTTATATACTAGGTGAGTGATTCAAGCGCTTTATTGTACTTTAGACTTATGGTTTTTATATTAAGCAAGCGATTATAGCGCTTTACTGTACAATGTACATTGTCGTAAATCTAAAGCCTTCGATAGTTTAATTGTAAAGATGTTTAGGTTCACTGCTCTCTATATGTAAAATATCTCGTCACCTCTGATGAGGTTACTATCAGTAACTCTTATCTCTATTGTCAGTTCGAATCTTTGACACATCTGTAAATGAAACAGTCAGCTTTAAAATAGAAAAAACGTTAAAGCTCAAAATAAGCCTTATAGCGTATCCGTGTAATTGTTTTCTTTTTATTTCTTTGTTCACTTAAAAGAATGATTTTCTTTCGCACCTAAGGTTTTTGTTCTGTAACACATTTCTACAACTAAAATTACAATTAATATAAAAATCACCATTATCAGACTATTTATGAGCGCCCAAGATCGCCACGACGATCGGTCCTCGTCCTCATCCAGGATGCTGCAGAAAACTTAACCAGATCATCGGTCCATATTGCGTGAGGCCTGCGTCGACTTGTCCGTGGCCGCCATTCTAGAACTCTGTGGCCCCATCGCCTGTCCGTATTGCGAGCAATATGGCCGCCCATCGCCACTATAAAAATACAAAACTTAAAAAAATTCTAGAGCATATACTATAAACAGATGTCGCCTTTGACTGCGTTCGTGCGGAATTAAAAAAAATAAAATCTTGATTTCTTCCAGGCTACGTTCTACATTAATGCCAAATTTTAGCAAGATGCGTCTACCTGTTCTGGAGATATAGAAACTTTCGTATTTTCTACATTAGTAAGATACTTACGTGTAATAAATTTGACATGAACATATAAAAGCTAAATGAATAGAACGTCCGCACTAATTGGATCTTATTAACACGGAAAAAACCTAAAAATTAAAAGAGTTTTCGTATATTATAAAAAAGTTTACCATCAAAAAGGTTATTTATTATCTGAGGCAGAGTGGCAACGTAAATGGTTCGTCAGTCACCGGAGTGGAAAGCGTTATACACTCAAGGTCTAAATATTGGGGTTGGGGTCCATAATTAAAAGCACCTTCAATCCTTTTGTTATAAGTACGATGTTTTAAGTCACGCTTTCAAATGCTTTTTGTCTGTAACACTTTGGAGAACACGTTTAAAAGATTATTTTTTTAATAACTTTTGTATCAAACTTAGATTAAATGCTTAATGTGTTTTACGTAAATTGAAACACAGTTATCTTTAGTTATGTTTGCTATAAAACATTCTTAAATAATTAAGTCCTAATTTGATGTTTTGTAAAAGTTATTGCGAGGCGTCAGGCGATGCCAAATGCTCCGAAATAAGCAGTCGGACGGAGTAAGGACATTGCCATGTCTTAACCAATCGATGCCGTCTCCGGTGTTTAGATATGCGTGTAAGTCGTTCTTAATTATTTTATAATAATGTGTTACGAAGTTTGAAATATGAAAAGCTACAGTTCCCTAATTATAATTGCAATCAACTAGTCTGTGCAAAGCCAACAATTTCCTACGCGTTTGCACCCAGACGTAAAGTTGTCAGACTCTCCTAAATGTTTCCAGTTCCGCCAACTTTACGCAATAAAACCTTTCCTTCATGTGCGAGCGAAGTTTTGTTTTACTAGGGAACCCTAAAACGAGGTTCCGTTGCTCCCAGCGTACAAGACAAACAAACCAACCGTAGGAGCTTTTATTAAACCTCATATCGTAGGGTGGATGCGGAAGAGTTTGAATTTAGCAATGTTACCTCCTACGCACGGGGAATATTGTACTAAATATTACTGGCCAGAAATACGTTTTAAATTTTGATAAAAAAAACTACGTATTTAAAAAAAAATGTTGGTGTTTCGTCAATAGATGTCGCTTTATTCTACCTCAAACACACAGTTGACTTTCTAGAAGTCAATATATCGACAATTGAAATAATATTTTCGTCTAATAAATTGTGGTTTAATAGAAATATGCAAGTTTCACATATTTAATGCAATATTAATAATATCTGTGTTTGCTTAAGAATTAATTATTAATATAATAATTCGAAGCCAGCGCCCCTCAGTCGGTAAGCAGGTGCTATAGCGATCAGTCATCCGGTCGGTTGCATTTCTCAAATAGCCTTTAACTCATTTAGTCTCCATTAGGAGGCGCTAGCGGGCCGCTGGCGGTACCTCCGATTATTGAACTACGCAGGATAGCTTGTCTTTTTACAACTTTTTTTTATTAAAACATATATTGAAATGATCCTATCAAATAGTATTTTTGTTTTCATTTGGGTTACATAAAGGCTGATGACATATACAGGATGTTCCGGATTCGAATGATTTTTAAAAATAGAATATTTTTTTAATTTTTGTCCGATATCATTATTTTACAGATTATTATTCAATCGGATGTTTTACATTCTTTTTTAAATGTCACTGCTTAACGTCATTGTTTTTTTTTATGCAAAACGCATCGAGAAACGTTCAAGATATCATTGAACTTAAAGCTTTTACTATAGGATTCCAGAAGGCTTCAACTTCTAACTATCTTAGTCCTCCGTACTAAGTTTTCGCAGTTCCTGGAAGCGAGTGAGTCGATATTTGTTGAATATGTGTCGAGAGATAGTATCGCCACGTCGATTTGGCCCTAGCTCGGATAAAGGCTAGATCGCGTTGCGCCTAATTCCGACCGGCATTGCGGGCCGATTGCATTGCCTGTTCCACAATGACCGCATTTTTGTTAATTATAATAAATTTTATTACAATGATAATAATATTTATTCTCTACAAGACGTTACAAAGAACATACTAATACATTAAGATTTCATTGTCTGTACATTTGTATAATACACCAATTCAAATCTCTTTACGAATAACCTAACAGAAATACACACATGTTTCGGAGTGTAACAGTAAAATTGGCTAGTATTGTTACTTCGATAATTCTATATTCAAAGTAAACTAAATATTGCTTTGTAATCATATTGTAAACATTACTGTAGACCACCGCTTCAAACGGCGTCATTCCCTTACAAATCATTATTTACATTTTCACAGCCCAGCATTGTTAATTAATCCACGGAGAAAAAAAAACTTAATTTGTACCCTATGTTATCTTTTATATTATATTCTATATGTATACCAAATTTCATCCAGATATGTGTTGCCGTTCTGGTGATATCTTTCAACATATAACCGAACCGGAAAGCGTGTCTCTTTCAGACATTGCAGCTCTAGTGTTGCGGGTGGCGGGGCGTCGATGTGAAGTTATCCTTGGTGTTACCGTTTCGCATATATATTAGTAACATTAAGTTATAATAAGTTATCATCATCAACCCCCTTTTTCCGACGAGGGTTGGCACAATATCTACTCTTTCATACATCTCTGTCAGCTTTTATCTGAACTCACAGTTACTACGCATGTCCTCTTTCACACAATCCATACCATCTTCGGTCTTTACTTTATAGTCATCTACATTCAATCTTATCACCTTGTTTATGTTCTATTAAGTTATATATGAGAATATTTAATAATATACGAGCAATGTTTAGTTCCAGTTATTTGATCGCGGAGTCCACCTACCCGATGGCATATTGTAACCGGTCAGTACGGTTTAATTGTTATTAAGCAATAATAGGATATTAATTTCAATAGGACACGTGTGAACAATTATGACTATAATAGAAATTTTAACGGATGTTTTAATTCATAGTAGAATTGAATGTAAATTAAACATCGTCATGAATTTATTTCATTCCTAACATTGTTATAATTTCGTATATTCAAATATAATAAGTTAAAAATTTTATTTAACGTCTATTAAATTTGTGGTCATTGTGGAGGTGTGCGTTTGGTTTTGGTCAGGGCGCATGCGCGGGTACGAGTCTCCGCCAAACAACCTGTTGCAACTCGACCAGCGTGCACCGATGCAACAACCCTTATCACTGATAAAATCATAAATGTTTGCAACATCAAAACTATTTCGCTCATCGTTAAATTAATAACAACGTATTAACACAAGGTGCCGTGCTCGGTGGACAGTGTCTCAGTAAATAGATGTTTTAAATTCATCTCAAGTCGGTTTTCTTAAGACTATGTTCAAACGTCTAAAGGACATCAAGACAGTGCTAGTTGTGTGACAGATTATCAAGTGCTTTAGATCGATTGTGTTAAATTTTTGTAACGTTTACGTTTTTAGAAATAATTATATTTTGTAGTTTTACGTCGCTGTACAACCGCTTTGAAAGTTAGCTAGTGAAATTAGTTGTGAAATTTGATTTAGTTAAATTGATTGTTTATATTTTTAAAGTTGAAAAGTGTACAGGAGTTTAAATTGTAAGTTAAAAGGAAATATTCGAATAAAGGAAGTTGGTCGTCGCAAGCGAGAAGTTGGAGCCGTGCAACAAGTGGTCGCCTGATGCAAGCCACGGTAAATGTTCCACTTATAGAGTTTAGCATGCCAGCTCGTGTCTATGTCGCGCGTGTTACTCTGCCCGAAATCACCCCGACAATTCGGGAACGGAATTCAACGGACATTGTCCGTTTCGACTTTGTCGCGTCCTCTTTTAATCGTTACGAATTCAAATTTGCTTTAACTGTTAACGTCTTTTAACTTTATGTTGTTGTTTTTTTTTTAGTTTTATCAAATTTTAGTCACTTGGGTGGGGCGGTCGATCGCACTTCTTTTGTTTTAGACGGCTTCCGATGTCACGCGCCATCTTAGGTCGATGACAAAAAAAACTGTCATGGCGGCCACCATAAGAGGTTTTTGTTCTAGTTTAGTTCTTTAAGAATTTGGGTCGATGTTTATTTCCGGATTATTATGTAATACATTTATTCGTTATCGGTTACTTCCGTATTTGATATTGACACTTTGATTCGAATTACTTTGTATTTCGATGATATTATTTTGACACGCAAATTATTGTAAAAAATCATTGGGACGTTTTTATTTTATCAATCTTGACATCATCATAAGCCTAATCCCATGGCTAGATATATTCTCTCCGTAAAATGGTAATAATTACGTACACGTAGAAATGTAATACCGTAACTCAGTACGGTGCAGATAGCCGGCACATTGTAACAAGATTAAACCATTATGTTTTCAGTCGATACGAGCACAGATTTTCGTTGTTGCGACATCAAATTTGTGGAACGGACATTGTCTCGTATTAAACAGTGTAATACATCGTAATGATTTTAAATGTATACATTTTATATCCATACAATTAATAAATCTACAGTATTTTTTTATATGACATCGAATAAAAAAATCATCAATTAAGAAAGTGTTGGATTATTCGGTGTTTATAACTAAAATTCAGTTATCAAATTATTGTCTGTCCGTCTTTGTTCCGGGTAATGTTCAAAACGGTCGGACCGATGTGGACGGGACATTTTCTAGGAAATAACTTATTAATATGGGCGTGTTATAGGCTAGGTTTTTATAGTTACATGTGGAACGAGTCGCGGGCGAAGTGATCGTTGAAAATTTGAAGTTTTGCAAGTTTTTCCAGATTAGTTATAACTTTACTAAACACTGTGAATACGTTTATTTAAATTATTGTTCATTGTATGTATTCTCTATTGATTTATTCGAAGACCTTTTTTTACTATTTTATTAATGAGCGTTGTCCGGAAGTAAGGTAATGAAAAATTTGAAGATTTTTTGTTCACAAAAAATTTTTCAATGGAAATTTCAATACTTCCAATGCACTGTCTCGCGATTTTTATTTTATTTGATATATTTTCCATTCGATTGTTCTTATAAAAACATCCTTATAAACCACTTGCTATGAATGGAGTCCATTTTGAGTGCACAATGCAAAGTCACCCGATTTTTATATTGTTTTCATTACTTTTGTGTTTTTTTTTTTGCGATTTCTGTATTGTCCATATTGAAAGGTTCACTTCGAGCAGATATAAAGGTGGGCTTACACTAATTGTTTGAAAATAGAATGAGTGGAATGGTCTGTACTGAACAGTATATCCAAACCAATACGACTTGGGGTCCTTCTAGAAGCGAGTGTAGCTCTTTGTAAATAACCGGCAATACATCCGTGGTTCTTTGACTGTTGTATATATCTGAGCGTCGATGATCACCCTTGTGATCTGCCGCTCTTGTCCCCTTTTCTTAAAAATCAAGACATACTTGGGGTCATTAAGAGTAGAGTGAAGGCATTTATTAAACTAGCCAACCATCTTACGACAACATCACTTGGCATCGGAATCGTGGTCAAGCGTTAATTTAGTTTTCATAAAAAACATCTCTTGAATATTACAGTATTAATAACTGACTCAATTGAAGTTTCATAGTAAAATAAAGCAAACAATCCTTTTTTTCTATTACATACAATTTATTGAAATAAAAAAAAAACAAATTCTATCTTCGATAGAGGACGGATTATTATCAATCAAAACAAATGAACACGAATCTCAGAAGATAATTCTCATTAGAAATATGGAGTTCTTAATGTAAAAAAAAAATTAAGCGTTTTTAAGACAATGATTGTCATATGTACTGAAGCGAGATAATGTCGGTACAGAGACTTATTTATAGATATATGTACGTCATAAAAACGGGCCGTGATTAGGGCTGCCACGTGGACTAGAATTCTTTCATCGGCTAAGTAGTAACATTAAACATTAATATCTCTCTTTTGTTGTCCTTTGTTATGTGTTCGTCAAAAAATCAATGTACGGAGTTTTACCGCCGTTAGGGTAAACCCTAGTCAGTTAAGCTACAAGCTAGGGCTGTCAACTTTCGATAAATTTAAAGTTTTATCGAAACAAACAACCCTAGCTTTGACGTAGGGTTCGATAACGTGGGTGGGTTGGCTGACATTGGCAGTGTAGTCTTTAAATCCTTGCCACGAAAATACATGAATCTGTATTAGACAATTGTGGTTCATGAATTTTTTTGACAATATTTTCCTGTTTAATAAATTATATGTTGAAAGAGTACTGCAAGGAATGGATGGACAGATAAAGGATGTTTCCCCTGTCTTGTAAATCTTCTCCCCTTCAAATTACTACGTACTATCTAATTCTTATTAAAGAATAACGGGAAATAATTGCTATAAATATTTTTTTTGCTTATTAGGGGAGAACTTAAAGATCTAAAATTTAGACATATTTCATCATAATCAGCCCCTGTCTACCCGCTGCTGGACATAGGCTTTTCCCAAAGCCTTCAACAGTCATATTTGCGTAATAAAAAAGTTATAATTTCTAACAATAAAGTAATTTGTAAAACATTAATTGCCATACAATTTTCTTTACTTGAAAGTTTTTCATCGGCTGAAAACTTTGCGTATTACTAATGTAAGAGGTCATTGAACCTTTCAACTTCAGTTACTTAGGAAACAGAATTTAAATTTTGTTAAGTTATTAAGTAACCTTTAATTATAACTTGTAACTTCCAAGTATTACTTTTTCTACTTGCAAGAAATAACTTTGACAATTCCTACTATGTTACGAGATGGATTGTGTGAAAGATTCGTGTAAAAAGAGTGTCAGTTCAGAAATGACAGAGATGTATAGAGTACATACTGTGACGTCAGTCTGTAAGGAAAAGGGACAAAAGGGCAGTTATACCTGTAATTATTAACTAACTTAACTCAACATACATTATAATGTACATTACAACAAATATACATTAAAAAAAATGCAAAATCTAGCATCATCAGCTTTGTTTGCCCAATGTCTTCCACAGTCGTACTCCTATCGTATCTAACGATTTCTATCTACAGAAAGTCGCCACTCCTCCCGGAGAGCGCCCCGCGCATTGATCACCAACAGTGTCTGTATGTTTAACTATTTAATCTATTATGAAACATTATTACAACATTTTAATAAACTAGTCGATGCCGATTGTGTATCGTTTTATATTTAACTTTTTTGTTGTAAAACTCTGTTGGTACATACGATGCCTTGCATACAAACAAAAACAATTTTTTTGTCATTCTGTTTACATATCAAAATCTCTATATCTTTTGTCTATATAAATATATTTCCAATATGAAGTAACATATGATCAACATCAATAATGTGAGGTAGAGTTGACTGGCAGACAGTGCACCGCGACCTCGAAAACTTGGTACACAAGTTCGACTAATAGAAACATTCTAACACACAGCGGGATAAACTTTACACTTGAACTATGCTTATACTAAATAATGATAGTCACACTCCATACTTCTTCTTCGTTCTCTTCATTGCTGAAGGTCGTGCTCATCTTGAAGCGCCCTCACCGACGAGTCGACGAGCCGCCT
>JAODUI010000017.1:1836886-1847785 GCA_027563995.1 Papilio gigon | reverse complement strand
TCCTTCACCGTAAGAGCGTCGATTAATGTACATATGCAATTCGAAAATTGAAAAACACATTGGTACATGGCGGGGATTAAACCTGGACAATGTCGAGTGCGGTCCGGTCCGGTCAAGCGCTTAACAACTGCGCCAGCGACACTTAAGATAATTTGCCAAACAACTAATTTACAGTTTCTCTAGTGTAGCGGATGACTATGATCACCTCGGTAACCCGAATCATTTGTTTCGTTATTAAAAAAAAATCGTCATCATCAACCTCCCCTTTTCCCTTCGGAGCGTCGGTATAGTATGTACTCTTCCATACATCTCTGTCAGCTTAAATCTGAACTAACAAACTTTTTACTCATATCCACTTAAAAAATCGGCTTGTTATAATGTTTACATGCAATTGGTTCAGCTGTATTACACGTCTCCATGGGCGTAGATCATCCCTCTTGTGATCAAGTCGCTGGTTTACCCCCATCTCGTGTAAAAAAAAACAATTTGTTTGTGATTATGATTTAAGAAACAAATGAACGAAAACGTTTGATCTTATTTGTTATTTTTTTTTTTAACATGTACATCGCCTACTTCAGTAGTGAGCCAGACTTTACTAATTCAAGTACAACTATCCAAGTTGAAACATCAAATGTAATTCAAACTTTAATTTCGTCGAAACGAAAACAATACAACATCACAATGAAATTAAAGCCGAGGCAAAAACACGTTGAATTCGTGTAAAACCCGCGGAGAGACGATACAGCACGCGCGACCTCGATACGTAAACAGAACGAAAATCCCAAGCTTTTTTATTTTATTTTTTTTTAAACGCTGTCGAAAACACTATCTGTAGGATTTACCTCTGTACCGTGGTCATATGTCACGTAAAATTGTTTACTACAAACATAGCATTGGGGTATTAGGACAGAAGGGTTACAATGACACTTTTCAAAATAAACTTACTTCAACGCGCAAAAATATATCGTCCTACTTTATTAAAAGCTTGCAAATTCCTCTCCTTACTTAAAATAATATTAAACAAAACGACATTAATACTTTTAATAAAATTTCCTCGTTATTTCCAAACCATTACGATCTCAGGGTCATTCAAGAAATAAGGGTACTGTATCAAAGGCATCTCTAGTATTGCGGGTAGAGGCGTCGACGATCACCTCGGTGATCTCGACGTTTGCCCTCTTCTTATAAAAAAAAATATCCCATACATACATGCACACACACTTTATGCACGCACACTGATACACACGCTAAATTCGTATTTTTTTAAAAATTATTTTAAGAACAATCGTACTTAATAATGTTTTATTTTATATAATTATTTAAGGCTTGTTGTAAACACAGAAGAGCGCGGCTTCTAACCACAAGTGCCAAATGGTCACTTATATGGAAGACCCAAAAACAGATCATCATCATCATCAGCCTAATGTAGTCCACTGCTGAACGTTGGCCTCCCTCCCATCGACTGCCACGATGATGTCCTGTGCCGCCCGCATCCAGTGCACTCTCGCTATCTAAAAACGAATCAAACATTGTAAATTTTTGGGATTATTTTTCGGAATAATGTATAACCTACGTAGAATATAAACCAGTACAAAGTAACCAATTTTAATTATAACTTAGTGACCGTCCGAAATTGTCGCCGTCGCTTCCCTCACGTGAAACAGCCATAATGGATTGTACGTCGCGTGCTGAGAGGCCATTGTTATATCCGCCATTTTGTCCACCAAAATACAGTGGTACGAGGAAAATAAGTAATTTAACTTCAATATTAAAAATGTTACAATGTACAGACAACATGGACTGAAACAAATTTATATAAATAGTACCTATGTATGTATTTTGTCAATGAAATGTTTTCCAAACTGATATTTCTTACCCTAACAACTATCAAAAATCTCGGCCAGAGGTCGCTATCACCTTCCAGTACACGCAAAGAAATGATTTACGTGTTATACTGACTTCGCTATTTTGGCGAATTTCAGTGGCTTGCTATATTAAAACCTTATAGTTTAAATAACTTATTCATGATTAGAAATCCATCTATATTTCAGTATAAAACATTAGTAGATTTAAATTATAATAATTGATGTAACCAGGTTAGTTTGAAAAAGCTTGTCTTAAAATATGGTTCACATTAGTCGAATTGTAGGAATCGAATCTACGATCGCTAGATCGGTGGTCTGTAAACTAAACTGTTAGACTAAATAATTCAAATATTTGAATTTAAAAGTGTTAGTCAAAAGTGCACGCCCGCGTGGTCACTGTAAAATCAATAAATTGAAAAACGTAATTCCCCGTCCTAAAGTTTAATTAAAATTTCTGAAACAAAAGAGGTATTGAGGAACTAGGACAGGAACATGTGTGGAGACGATCTAATTTGTTTTTGTATTTAACTTCTCAGTAACAAATAAATGTAAATTAATTGTTAAATCTGAAACATTTTTTTATGTGTTTTTTCATTACAATATCAGCAGATTTTTGTTAATTTACAAATATTTCTTGAAACAATTTCAGGTAAGTTTGAAAAAAGCTTGTGTTAAGATATGGTTCACGACAATCGAATTGTGGGAATCGAATCCGGGAACTCTAGATCGATAGTCTGTACCCTTAACTATTAGGCTAGTGGCGCTTCAAATTTTTAAGTTGCAAAATAAAATTGACATTATTAGACATGAACTTTTACGATGAATAATATTCGACCACTAGCCCACTTGAAGTGGTGATGTGGTCAAAAGATGTTACGCGCTACCTTAATAAAGATCTATTCATTCTACTCTTGAAGGCTCGAAGGTCTTGAACGGAAAAACTGACGCCGGCAACTCGATCCGATCCAACGCAACAAGGAACGATGCCTCGAATTGCTCCGCTTTATAATGTTACATTATAAATCTTTATAAATACCAAAGATTCACAGAACATTATAATTAATTTCGCTTATATCCGTGACATTTTAATTGTTCATAATTGTGAGAACGCACGAAAACAATTTTTTTTTATTTATAGAACGAGCGAATTATAATTAACAACAATGTTGTCAATTAACGGCAATCAGAATTACTCTTGTCAAGGCTACCGCTGACGAAACAAAAGAACGACGAATGCGACGCAACGCAACAGATAACACTGTATACGTCATTTACAAATAACATCCGAAATAACAATTGAGATCAACAGAAAGCTTCAAAAGCTAAAAGCATCGGTGGCGCCGAACTCAACAGATGTCCAGATTCGATCCCAGCCAATGTGTTCGATTATCGAAATTCATATTTTTTTTTAACATATCAACTGATTTTTCTTAATTTATGTCTTGTATCCTGGTAAGCTAGAAAAAGCTTGTAATAATGTCACGATAATAGTCGGATGGTAGGAATCGAAATCACGACCGCTAGTTCGGTAGTACGTTGACCATTAGGCTATTGGCGCTTCAGTTATATAAGAAACGTTACGGTGAAGGAAAATATCGCGATGCCAGCATGTACTGCGTAATTCAAATATATGTGTGACATCAATGCATTGGACTAACGCGGTTGACTATGGCCTAGTCACCCCTAATATGGTAGGCTCCGTTTGTACACGTTTGTACTGATAGGTCGTCTCTGTTATTTACAAAGAGAAAGAAAAGGACGAGAATATATTAACACAAATTATAGTAGATGCATTTTAAACTGAGTTGTCGAGCAATAAATGTAACTGACAGTAGGAATGTGTAAGCGATGTAACCCGGTATCGACACTTTGCTACCTACGCACGCTGGGTCTATTGTTACCGATATGCACCTCTACAATTCTTACGCACATCACTACACATCTCCATAAGACCTGACAAGACAGATAAATGATGAACCGAAGCCTCAGTTCATAATGCGCCGACTACAAAGTCGAAACTTAAAATAAAAAGTTAACTAACGACATGTATCGCTCAAACTAAGTAAAAAAACGCAAATATATGTCATATATATTTTATTCTCGTTTAAAAATGCACGAGGTGAAGCCACTCTTTGTATTCCATTAGTCCAAGTCGGCTCACTAAATTGGCATTTGTTAATTAGATCAGGTCGTCTAAATTGTGCCCTAGCGGGGACAGCAGAAATATTTTATGTGTGTGAAGAAAGACAATGGAACAAAGCCTATATTCCCAGCCCGGGTTAGCAACGAGTGTGTGCAATTATTAACACGGGCTTTAGTGGAAATTACTAAAAAAAAAGTTAAGGTGTAAAGGAAACTGTATAAACCAGTATTTCATAATTTTAAATCTCTATCAGTCACGCGGTTACAGTTGAACTCTGAATATTAACAAAGAAAAGCTTACGGAAGGAGGACCGCGTACCGTGGAAGGCATTGGAAAGCCCTGTGTCCAACAGCGGGCAGACAAACACCATAAGTTTGTATTAAGTGCGTAAACTGTTGAAGTTTTTTTTATAAAAAAACATCATCAGATTTTTGTTAATTTACTAAGATTTCCTGTATTCTAACTAAGCTCTAGACTAGTGCTAGGTTATGGTTTACAACTGTCAAATGATTTTGAATTCTCGCCCATACGATTGAAAATCGTTCTCAACCATTAGGCTATTGACGCTTCGAACTACAGATAAATTATTGAAGAAAAAACGTACATATTGTGCTTTATTAATTATAAAGAAATAATGTACGATATTGCATTAACGTCCAGTTACATCGTTCAATAATCTGAATCAAAGGCAGTTCATTTCGTCCTCCATCGATCCCGTCGCGGCCAAGAAAGAAGTCGCTTTGCAAAACAAAAGGCTAAAGTCCAAAGAAAAAGTCCCAATTACGTTCCCCTGCCCACACCCTGGCCGTTCCCGCCCGTCCCCCGCCGGGTGGGGCCCGCTTAGCAGCGGACTGTCTAATTATTCCCCTGCGTTTGTAACATAAATTATTTTTTGTTCATTTTTCTTGTCTGAACATTTTAATATTCAAAAAAAGATTTAAGATTAACAATGGAACACTAACGTTTGATAATAAATACAATATTTGTAGTGTTTCAAGTAATGTTCAGTTTTATTTAGGAGTGACTGGGTTATGAACGAGATAAATTATGTTGCTTTAGCAAATGACGTAGCGATTTTTCTTAATTTACCATAAGTTTTCTAAATAAAATCGTATTTAATTCCTTAATTTCTGATACAAATGACAGTCGAGTTAATTCTTTTTCAAACTGTAAAAAAAAATATTTAAACCGACCTTTATATATTACAAATTTATACAGCTAAGGAACATAACAACACACCTATCTTATGAATAAATAAAAACAACTAAACCAGTGTGGGGACCGTCCAGGCTGTCCCTGCAAATGCTGAGCTGGCTCCTTTTGCCACACATTTCTTTCTTATTTTGATTGTTATTTGTTTTTTTTTTCTATTTTTTTTTTATATTTGTGTGACAATAAATCTGTGTCTTTCTTTCTTTCTATATTTTTGCAATTGAAGGAGATGAAAGTTGTTTGACACATTGTTCCATCATTCAATAACTCTTCACGCCTGTCTTCTGTCACACTGAGTTCACATCATCAGCCTTTGCCCATAGCTGGACGCAGGCCTTGCCCACCGCGTGACACAGTATCCGGTCCTCAATATTTATAGGAATGTATTCTATCTATTTGCAAGAAGAAAGCGGTATGTTTCAATTCAATAAAACATATATTGTACAGTTGTGGTACTATCGTGTCTTTCTATACTAGATATACTATTGTAGTGTCATAAAATGATTTATTGTTTATTATTGTTTAAAATGACAGTTTATGATATTGGTTGTTAACGTTGTGAAGTTTTGCTTTCACGTTTCTTTGACTTTTAAACGCGAACAATATAAAAGGATTTAAAGTGAACTTTAATATGTTTTATTTAAGTATAATTTTGAAGATTTGTTAAATTTAAAAAGCTTTGTATTACAATGATAGAGAGTCGACTTCTTTGTTGTTTTTTAAAAAAAAAATAATGAAACGTGCCTCGCTAGTAGTAAGGACTCGCCTTTACCCCAAAGAGTTTTATTGCACTGTCCGAGAGAAGTAATTTCGTAGGTCCGACTTTTAGTTTTTAAGAAAGTTCATTTCGCACCGCAGACATTTTTCTAGATTCTTCCCAGCGCCACCTAGGTGTTACTTTGTTACTTCTTGTAACTTACTTCTGAGGTTCGTTCGTGGAGGAAACCACCGCATATTTGATTTACTTTTATTTCTCACAACTTTTGATGGTGAAGAACAAATGATCATTACTAAATGATTTAATTAAATTAAATATTAACTGAGCGTCGTGGTACAGTTGTTAAGCACTTGACTTGTGTATGCTAGTCTAGGTTCGATCACCGCTATACACCAATGTGTTGTTCAATTTTCGAATTTCATATAAACATTATCTGACGTTACGATGAAGGAAAATATGATGCCTTCAATCTGTGATAAAACGCAAAGATACGTGTAGTCAATGCCCTGGGTCAGTGTGGTTGACTATAGTAGGTTCCGAACTCGAATTGGGGACGTATAGTGAGTTGATAATGTGTACTTAAGGGGTTCAAGTTTTCTTTATTTGAGGTGACTGCACTCACAGAGCATCGTATAGTAGAACGATTATCGATTATCTATCAAATTCGTCCGACGAAGCGACGACGGACTGTTCTTAGAATACGGATTGAACACCTTCACAATCTTGTGTCTATACGTTAAGCATGACCATAGAATGATAAATGAGATAATCTATATCTATTTGTATTAATGTATTATATCTAATACTTACCATATACCGTGGAAGGCACTGTTGAAGGTCGTCCGGTACTGGGCAGACAAAAGCCAATGGTAATTAATGATACTAAAATATTAAGAAAGAAGAAAGTGTTGTGATTGGATGTGGATGGCTACAAAGGTAGCAGGCTGAAGGTATAGAGAGTAGATCTGTATGACGTCACTACATAAGGAAGAAGGCAGGTTGATGTCATGTGAACATTGTCCTCTAGTGTCAGATGGGACAAATTTAAAAGCTACACAGAAGTATAGAAGAATGATCATCAAAGCTTTTCTCCGTCCACTGCTGGGCACAGGCCTTCAATGCCTTTCAGTATACGGAATAGAAACTGTAAACTACAAACGTGACTCCGGAATTGATGTAAAATAGAATATTATCGAAGTATACAAAATGCGACCCACTCACCCAATGCCACGGGTTCACGGACATGGGACAAGATACGTTCCCAATGTTGACCACTTAAAGCTATAATATGCTTATCTCCGGCGTCCGAGCGTCGGTGGCGCAGTAGCAAAGGGGCCGTTCAAGTATTACGTAAGCAAGTTTATTACAATTCTTGACCCCCTCCCCCTCTGACATCAAAAGTAAGAAAAGCTCTGACCCCCCCGCCCCCGACCATCCTATGCAGACGTAAACAGTGGTATATGAATTTTTGTACTTATATATTCTAATTGTTTTAATGATTCAAGAGCAGCAGTTATAATTCGTTTTCAAGCATAGACCATGTGTGTACCAATGTGTTTTCGAATTTCATATGTACATACATCAGACAGTCTTACGGTGAAGGAAAACATCGTGATGTCTGCATTCTACGGAGAAATTTAGAGATATATTTGAAGACAATGCACTAAACCAGTGTGGGTGACTATGGTTGACTATATATATTAATTTTACACGATATTGATTTGTAAAGTACATAGTTAACAGTATATCTAGCTATCGCTTAGCGTCTACTGTTTAGCAAGGTTTACTTTTATAAAGTGATTTCTGTACTCATTTCATATGTGCTGCCGGTCTGACGCTCGCTGTTTTTGTCTGACCGTTTTTTTTTTATTCATATTGCATTATTTTGATACCATAACGTTTTTATTTTGTTTTACATGATACAAATGTAACTGTTTTGTTTTGTAGAATTCATTTGTTTACGTTGTTTGGATGTTTTTTCTTTGGATTTCATCAGAATTATATAAAATGAAGTTTAGGTGATCGTTTCTTGTGTATTAGCACTTAGAGTGGTTAAGTGGCAGTCAGTTAGGTTGTAAGTTAGTAGTGGTGAAAGTCTTAGTGTCGATTTAGTAGGGATTATTCATTAATTGACTCTGAGTGCAATAAACATTTAACATTGACGTCTTTGTTGTGTTTTTATTTGGAATTTTGTAAGTTTAAGTGCGTTCTTTTTTGTAATTTCCAAATAAAAAAACACAGTTTTTTTTTATTTCGCACAAAAATAATAATTACATAATACATATATACCCAATTAAAATTTCGGGCAAAGCCTTGACGGAAATAGCAGTGGACAGGGACGTATAAAGACTCATGGAGGAGTCCCATACCCAGTAGGACGCATAACCATTTTCAACTATAATTACCGGTTAAATAAACCTTAAAAAAATGCTATCCTATTATAATGTCATATCAAATAAAGTCCTATTGTTATCATTATAATATATACATCCGAAAACACGTAATTAACCAACCTACACAACTGTGCACAAGTTCTGTGAAGTAAGGAAGAAAGATCTTTTAAAGCTGTTACTTTGAATTAATAATATTTTATATTCGTAATATATAAATTTAGTTCGAGTGTGCTCTGACGTCATCCTTCCATGTACAATGTATATACATCATGTATATGAACGAGTTGATAACGGCACATGTGATAAGCCGGTATGGGCCGTTATCAGCTGCTGATAACGCAAGTCAAGTGCACAACCACAGTTTTGTATGAACCGAAAATGCAACCAATGTGTTGTTAAGGGTTACCATATTAAAAACAAAATAAAGACTCGACAGCAAACTTTTTAAAAAGCAATTTTGTTAGTAACACCGACGCCTTAGTGCGGATTTTCACTCCTTCACGCATATCTTTCACACAATCCACCCCATTCGACGAACAATTGTCTTCGTAACTATAGTACTTTTGTTCTTTCGTTAAAGTTTTTAATAATTATAGAAATAATCACGATATATACATCAAAATCTGTATAATTCCAAAACATTTTATAGGAAACATTTACAATACCAAACTCATATCCTCTTTTACTAATGTAATATAAATATTTACGTACTAATGATAAACGTGGCGTGAAGTTTACAGACACCAAGGTTATTACTTACAACTCATTCATCATCCTGTCTCTTATTTAAGAATATTTTTTTTATAATAAAAGAGAGCAAAGCAACGTGATCATCGACATCCAACATTAGAGTAGATGTGTTGACTTGGAGAAACTTCGCTCGCTTATTAAAGTAACTAAAATCGTATATAACTGATTAGGCTCGTGACTTCGTTAGTGTGTAAATAAGAGGCTGTATTACTTCTGTATACATCAACGAGTTACGGTCCATTAACCGGCATAACCCGGAACTAATGTTAATGTGCAAACAGATAGTAATTTAAAAATAAAATCTTTGTCGTAATTGTAAACATAAATATAGATTTTTTTTTCTCAAAGAAAGGGGTTAACAGATTTTTGCTAGTTAACTAATACCTCTTAAAACCAAGGTAAGCTTAGTCGAATGATGGGAACCTACGACCGCTAGGTAATCTGTCTACTTACTAGACTATTGGCGCTTCAGAGTGTTCAGGAAATATGATTTTAATTACTTACAAACTAATTGTATAAATGTAGATTACTCAACTGAAATCGTTTACAATGACAAAACAAAAAAAAACATCCTATATATAAGAAGTATATTCGCTTATAATAATAATTCGAAAAAGATGATGCAGATAATACAAAAATACTGTTCATGTATCATTAACAGAGCAATACATGGTAACACTAACATTCGGAAACACTTGTAAAATGTCGTAAAGAAAAGTCCATACAAGCGATTTTCTATTCTAATTACACGAAGCCAAGGTTCAAATTGTAACACACAATATGCGAATGTAAACGTATAGCGACACTGCACGCTCTGATAATTCCCGTAAGTATATATAATTTATTAATAGAAACTAAGTTACCGTAAACAGCTGGTTTGCTATTATTTTTCCAAACGACCATTGGTTGTTATGTTTCTTTTTTCACTATTTTAACACTGGCCATGCAGGAAATTAAAAAAAATTCTGGACTTATGAGCAGAAAACCTTTGCCCTATTTCGATCTGTCAGTTATCAAATGACATTTATTTTATGTCCATGAATTTTTAGGTTACTTCATTTAGATTATTGAACAATTTCGTTTGTAAAACATTAAAATAAAAGAATAAACACTTTAAAATCCTATTTACATTTACATTACAGTTAGCTAACAGCATTAAAGGCGTACAATTAAAGCGGTGCAAATTCCCAACGGAACGCGCAAATCTCTGATCCAATGAAATTAGTCAAGCCTTCAATGCTAGCTTAGTAATGACCCGGTGGGCCCAGAAGCAATACAAGTTGTGCTTACACCACTACGACTGGAACGGACATGTTTGGAAACAGTCTAATATGTGTAAAAAGTCAATTAAAACGATGGTCGATTTCCACTGCCAAAAGATTGTACATAAATACGTATATTACCTCTAACACTGTTTCATTATGTCTATTATTTAAACGTCATTATGGGACTGACATTTTCTTTTGAACGTGATACACCGAAATGAAGAAAACAAGAACATATGTGAAGTATCGCTGCTGGAGAGTTAAGGAACAGTCCCATTGTCTTGTAATGTTTGCCGTAGATTTTTTTTAATTCACATTAACTCCACCTTCCACATTTTATAATCATCATCATCAGCTCACTATACGTCCCCACCCAGAGGCTCAGAGCCTACCCTATTATTAGGTGTGACTAGGACATAGTCAACCGCAGAGGGTCCCGGTGCGTTCCTCCGGAGATCCCGGGGCCTGGGGCGCACAGGATGGCCACCGAGGGGGTTTTAGTGAGTACGAATCTCACATAACCCTGCCTTTCCCCCAGAAGGCAGGGTATCTT
>JAODUI010000017.1:1787818-1810150 GCA_027563995.1 Papilio gigon | reverse complement strand
AAGACCAAGATAAGATAAATCCGTTCAGCCGTTCTCGAGTTTTAGCGAGACTAACGAACAGCAATTCATTTTTATAATCATCTAAAATTATCTAAAAAAAATCCTATTTACTTTTTTCTAAAGATATTTCGACTCAGAATATCAATTAAAGTTTCAAATAATACTATATTAAATATAGATTTTAATTTGGGAAGAAATTATTGACATTTATATTAAAAAAAACAAAGCAATGTGAATCTCTACAATCATAACCAAATGTTGGCGAGCCCGCGCCGTCCGATTTACTTGGAAGCAGAACTGACATGTAATTATTTTTTTATTACACCACACCATGGGAGTTCATCGCCATCATATTCATTACAATATTAATTGGCCAAGGTCTCGCTTCAGTTCCACCACGCCTGGTGCACCTCCATTATACACACTAGGCGAATTCAATGGAAATGAGAAATAATTAACTTATACAAACAATCTACATTCATACATCTATAACTAGACTATAGAAACTGTCGTTTTTGTATTATCAATTCAAAATTCATATCGTCACCAAAGAGACTGGCATCAGATATGCGACTGGTAAACAAACTAAAAACAAGAACTTTATTATAATGTGCAAAATATGTATGGATGGATTGTGTGAAAGATTTACGTAAGGATGTGAATTCGGAACGACTGATATGTATGGAGTACACTGTGACGCCAGTACGTGCGGGAACGGGTTGGCATGAAATAAAACAATATTAAAAAATTGTAGAATGTTCATAGTTTGTTTACATAATTTTTTTACATAAGTATGTTATATGTCAAGTTAGAAATAACTCGGTCCTAATACGGGATTGTTACTTTTTGTGTTTTCAACAACAAAAGGCAACGCGTGCATGTCGCTCATCTAGAATTATACGTAATTGCTTAATTCAGGGATTCAGCTGTCTTGTGTTTTATTTATTGCAACGCGCTGGCTTACAACGCCCAGGTCACTGGCTTATAATGTAATACATTGACTTATACGATGCTTTAATGCCTTATCTATTTGTCCGTTATTGAATTTTTATTTTAATTCATGTAAATGAATAGATACGATCTCTTTTTTTATAAAAATGATGCGTTCGAAATTTGAAAAGTTTTTTTTTTATAAGAAACGTTGGTATCTGGCCATTAATTTATCTTACGAAAAAGTAACAATCGATCTTTTCTTCTAATTTTAAAACAGCCCACACCGATCTAGGTTTGTAAATGAATGTCGGTTGCACTGTAATTGTTTTATCGATGCTTTATTCATAAAATAACGGCGATTTATTCCGTTTGCTAAAAGGTTGACGATCCCTGTTTATAGAGGCAGGTTGAGTTTTTACCGCGCGTCGTATGCTAATGTATGCGATTTTATGATTGCCGTACGAATCTTAACGGTTGATGCTTTTCGTACTGCTCTTTGTATTTGCACCTGCTGGCCAGGGGTGGTCAACATTTTTTCAAGTTTTTTTTTCTGTCATCTGTGCTATCTATAATCACCGTTAGCGTCTGGGAATCTTAGGTCCTTAATGGCTTTTGCATTTATAAATCTATTTTGTTTTTATATTATTTGCATTGAAGAATAGTCATTAACGTCTCAAAACCTTCAACGAAGCTATTTACTTTCAAAGTATTTAATGGACATCATTAGGTTTCATTATTTTCAAATGATTGAATTATGTCCAACATTTATTGTTAAGCATGCCATCCAGTTACTAAGTTGCTATCTTCTTCTTCTTACTTCTCCTGCCCTGGTCCCACTTTATGTAGGGTCGGCATAATATGTTCTTCTCTTCCAGTCTCGCTTATCAGTCGTCATCATCGGTTACCCTTTCTTACTCATGTCATCCTTCACGCAATCCATCCATCTTTTCTTAGGTCCACCTCGACCCACATATCCCTCCACCTTCATATCTAACATTCTTCTTGTTATATGATATTCATCCCTTCGCATAATACTAAGTTGCTATATCAAATTAAAATAATCTCAATAATAATGTACATGTGAAAGTTTATACAGATGTTTGTTAGTGTGTAGCTCCAAAACGACTGCATGAATGTAGATGACATTTGTCACAGAAATAGATTATTGTCTGTCATAAGTCATTAATGTCTAGACTTTAGATTTCAACACGTTCGCTGAGGTACGAGGTCAAAATCACCCCTAATGCAACTTCTGTCATGCGAAGGACATAACTTTGTTATAGTATGTGGGGTCTAATGGACCGCGTGTCGCACTAACGTGTCACGGAGCGGGTCGATAACACCTCGTACTGCAGGGACTGAAACTACGCAAAAATTCATGTCGGAACGAACGTGTTCAACAATAGTTTTTTATTCTATTATTTGAGTGCTCAGATATATTCAAAATCCGTACAATTCGTGAATTCTAATATATCTAGTATTATAAGAAAATAGCAGCCAGTAATGTAAAAAAAAATGTAAATTTATTCTCGTTGAAAAGAATGTAATAAATCTTCAATTAAACTTATCAATAGATTTACAGTTATAACTTTATCTTTCCATTGAATGGAAATCAATAAAAAAACAAATAGGTCGTCCGCGACGTGCGCGCCGCGGCGCGCCGGAGAGGATAGTAAATTAGGCCCTCCATGCTCTCCCCATTTCATACTCAATTAAAAAATAACACAAAACTCATTTCTAACTCGATTCCGTACGAACGTTGAACATCTCGAAGCGACGGCCCTCGATATCGACGCAATTAATCATTCGCCGATACTTGATATGGAGAGAAAAATACATTTAAAACCGTAATTCGAGCCTTGGCAGCACTATCGCACGCACGCACACAGGCGCAGGAACGTGAACACTGACGCACACAATGCAAGCGCAGCTTCCTACACAAAATGGCCATATTGAAGAAAGTTTATCGCGCGGCAATAAACATCGACAATTAATATTCGATAATTATGAACTCGGTACGAAAACACGACTATAACTCTCGACTGTTGACGACATTTTTGCACATAGAAAGTTTATTATTTAGTTGCTTTTCATATATACCTTGTCATAGACTGTATAAACATCGACCCTTGATAAAATCTTCATTTAGATTGATAAATATACTTCGTTTTATAAAGACAGTAAACATCCGTAACTAGAGGAACCACTGATGCGTTGCCAGACTTCAAACTGACCTATGTACAGCGCTGGACGATCTTAAGCTGGTGACGAGCGAGAGGTGATGAAAATAAATAACACCTTTTTAATCAGAATAAGGTAATGGATGGCTACAAAGGTGGAGATATAAAGAACAGTGTGAAAGAGCGTAAGAAATTAGTATAATCAGATTTGAAGACTGATAGAGATGTATTGAGATGTATGTGCCGAGATGTAGAGAAAAGGGCATTCTGATAATGAAAATGGTCTATTAATTAGTATCAGTTTACTTTATTTATAACATTTATTTAATGGCGTAATAAAAAAAATAACAAGTCATCGTCCGCTGTTGTCGCGGTCGCGACGCCATCTGTGTTTTGTTTTCACATTCGATATGTTTATGTTTGAGTCAAGTTTGTTTTGTTTAGTTCAATTTGTTAACGGCCAGGACAGTTGACGATGTTTTACATACAGAAATAATGCCGTATTCCTTGCAACGAGACAAACTTTATCCTTTTAAATTAATTTGTTAGAGAACAGTGATTTCCGCAAATGACGGATTAATAGTAAAGAATAATTAGTCGTGTACCAGTGATGTATTTTTTGGTGTTCTGTTATTTTTAGTCTATACAAGGAACAGTAAAGATTAGCATCTTGTTACACAAGTCGGCAAATAAAAATAAATACTGCAATCTTATATCGAAAACTTGAATATGTATTTAAAGTGACCTTATGATGTATTGTTGCAGGTCTAGAACGGGTGGCGGAGGAGTTGATGGGTCGAAGAAAATGGAAACTATATCAGGACGCGTTAATACCAAAACGGAGCGACGGGGAACAGTCCAGCGACGAGGATACCACGCCTGCCACCGACCCCCCGCCCGCTCTCAAGATAAAGACCATCGAGGAGATCAACGCGCCAGACGAGACCAGGGCAGGGGAAGAGACGAGGGCTGGACTCGAGACCAGGGCAGGGGACGAGACGAGAGCCCGGGACGAGGGCGGGGCGAAAAGCGGCCGGCCGGAGACGATACTGGAGAGCCTCATCAAACGGCCCGCGACGCAGCCCAAGCTCGAGCTGCCAGAAGAGCCGGCAGACTGGAAGCCCCCGGAGAAGTGCTACTTCTGCGTGGACGGGGCTGAGCAGCCGGCCACCGACTCCCGACCAGCGCCCACGGTATGTAATCCGTTCTCTCTTAGTTCCTGCAGAACGGGGCAAAAGCTGCGACTCTGCGAGGTTGACAATTGTTTTGTAATAACATCGTTCTCACATTACAAACATAAATATATTAAAACAAATGAATGCTAACAAGTTAAAATTGTTATCCTGGAAATCTTTTTAACATGCATACGTAAGTTTAGATGGGTTTGGTCTGTACCGCAAGAACAGCAAAACTGATCCACCTAAAGTTGGGCATAGCTCTAGAACGTAGTCTAGAAGAACACAGTTTATGTTACTAATTAAACTTGTTCTAATTCTAATTCGCATTGACATGGTGAATAGGTCAGACCGTTTATAATACCAAGAAATCAAAGGCATGCAGTCAAAACCTGTAATAGATGAAATCAATGCGTATTCTAACAGAGACCGTGACCTTTAAAGGAATTACTTGAGCTAAGATTGTTCTAACAAAGCGGTTCCTCTTAGCTAGATCTAAAAGTGTAATTTATACGTTTTTATTGAGGTGTTCATGTTTTGTATTTTATTAAGTTCGTTTCCACTGATCTTTGGAAAAAATTGATTTGAAGATAGGTGTGTGATTTTGTTCCCTTGGAATAAAAATGACATGTTTTAAATAGTTTAGTATTCAATAAATGTCCTGAGGGGTTGTGAGCCTATCCTATTAGGGGTGACTAGGCCATAGTCAACCACGCTGGCCCAGTGCGAGTTGGTTGACTTCACACGTACATTATCAAATCTTCGCAGATATGTGCAGCCATCATATTTTCCTTCACCGTAAGATCGTTGGATAATGCACATACGGCATTCGAAAATCGAAAAACACATTGGTATTAGAATAGAACCTGGACAATGCCGAGTACGGTCCGGTCAAACGCTTAACAACTGCGCCGACGCTCTCATACTGTCACACATATGTGTGTCGGTGTTTATTACGTCATACATAAGTATGAAGCTTGGAGAGGCTTTTAGAATTCCCTGTGTCCCGTCAATGTTTGGCCACGAATTAAAAAACCCGCACAGCCGCGCCGCGCCGCGCCGCGCCGGCCGCAACTTTGGAAAATGGCGGGATATTATACGCGGGAAAAGTGAGCGCGCGTTATATCTCGTTTTAAATAATGCTTACCGACTACAATATTATCTGTGCTTTTGTTTTTTTTTTTGTAAATGACGCAATTTTTTTATTTGAGTTAGATATTGTCTGTGGGCGAATTTTTTTTTTATATTTAAAAAATGGAATAAGAAATTATAACCTAAAAAATGTATAAATCAAGAAATACATTAATCATTATAAATTTATTTTGTACTATCACTGGAACAGCGACGTCTTTTGAATTAATTGGACTCATTACCTTTACAAAATGAATACTAAAATTCTAGAAATCTGTTGCTATCAACTGGTTATTTTATCAATGTCTCATAAGGTTTTTTTTTTAATTGACTCACCTCCTTAATTCAGTAGCGTGATAATACATAGCCTGAAACCTGGTGTAAGTTAGTGCTTGTTTTTATAAAAAGAATTAATAAAATTCATGCTTTGATTACTGTGTACGTAACAAAATTAAAAATGTTTCCTTTTTGTATAACAGTATACATTGATATATTGGCAACCAAGAAGTTTCAAATGAATTAGAGGTTATTACGAAAAAAAAAAATCCTTTTGATAGTCGATGATCACCCTTGTGATGCGGTCGTTTGCCTCCTTCTTTTATAAAAAAAAAATGTGTCATTAAAATTACATTATGACCTACGATATACATTATTTGAAATCTTTACGTAGTTTTTAGTTAGACATACAATGTGTTTCGATTTAAAACGGTAAAATCATAACAGTATTAATCTCATGATTCCCACAAACGACAATCATATACGAATTATTGCCAGTACGAAAAAAAAAACAACGCGATGTGAAACGGAGACATCTTTGTTGTGCTTAGAAGCTGGCAACATCGCAATTTACTCTGTAATTTACTTTTTGTTATTTTATTTGCTAACAACCTAAAAAAATACTAACTTTTAGACTGTTGTCCAACCGCATTGAACATAAAGTTTTTTGAATTACATCAGTACCATTAATGCATTATTAACACCACGCATGATGCCAAGACTAGTCCCTTAGTGTCATTAACTTCGCAATCGAACAAACAACAGTTCATATAGATACTTAATTTGATTCACAAAGGCGAGGTTAAAGAGAAAAGATTTTTTTTTTTAAAAACAAGCTGTTCTTATTAAAGTACTTGTGAAGACGAATTAAACAGACTCAAACTCGATGGGGTTGCGTCGTTTAATTACAAAGTATCTATTGCCATCTTCCAGTTCCATCATCAGATCGGCTCTAACAGCTCTCTCTTTAGCTCAATCGGAAACTGGAAAGTGGATCAATTTTAACTTGCAATATTACATTACAGATAAGGTGAAGTTAAATGAAAGCTTGTGAAAAGATATGAAGAGGCTTTTGGTTGCCATTTCCTCAATTGTCAATTACAATATTAAACGACATTACGAAAATCAAATCTCGATTCGACGTTAGATACCAAACACTACATCTTTAAATTACACGTATTATATTTTTCATAAATTAATACTAATTATACTGCTTTTAAGGCACATCCTAAACGTCTCTTTTCTTTACGATATAAAAACCTCCTTGGTTTTTTTTTCCGCGTACTGTTTGCTATCGTCTCTTTTAGTTTTTTTAGTCTTTCAGTTCTATGACGTGTTTAGTAAATTTATTTTTATTATAGCATGAAGGTTGATTGCTAAAGATCCTTCTTGTACGAAATTTATACTTTTTAATAACTGGCAGTATTTAGAAAAGTAAAAAAAAAAAGTCGTTTGTCTGGAGATTGAATGTTTTATTGGTAAAGTAGATGCGTTATTGTTTTAAAAAGTGATATCCTGCCGTCCAGTAGCGCGTATGTATATTTGCTTTATGGGAATTAATAAAAAAGGGCTCCCTTTTAATATCGCGCGTCGTGTATTCTGTGGAGCACGGCGGCTGGCGGCCGGCCGCGCCCGCGGACGCAGCGAACGTAGGCGATACGCGACAATATAAACATTTCTAATCATTGTCTTCTATAATTGCAGTTTATAGTAAACCCTTTAGCTGACAATAGCAATTATATGCCTTGTCTAAATCAAGCTTTGAAGCGTCCAACACCGAAGACCCCTCCGATCTTGTACGCGCCGAAGCGCCGCCGTTCGCCGCTGGCACCGCCGGAGCTCAGCCGCCGCTGGTCGCCCGGCAAACCATACTTTCAATTTACGAAACAATACCTTATCCATTTGCTACGATTCCACGTCAAAGTAGAAAACTCCTATTTTGATTAATACGAGGGAAAGAGATGGGGTGCCCGGCGGCGTGTTGCGAATGACTTCCAACCCTGTTGTCGAGGTTTAAGGTTGATTTTTGCATTAATGGTTATGTTTGTTACTGAAATACTGAGCGTGTAGGCGTAGAGCATGAAAAGTAGGCAGTCGTCGGACAGAGCGACGAGTGGAGTGGACTTTGTTCTAATTCTATTTATACTGTTTTTTTTTTTAATTTTAATTTGACACTTAAACTAATTATGTAACTCGGAATTCATACAAGCTGTCTCATTCATTGTTTTGTATGGAAGGGTTCGTAGCTTTTTTTATGTTTTCACGCTGAAAGTATAAGTGGCCACTATGATAATTCAAGTGTTCTGAGTTGTTTAGTTCTTTTTTTCTTTTTGTGTGCAACAATTTTTTTTTTACAAGAAGAATAAATTTTCTTTCAATTAACTTCAAGAAAATTGACTAATCAACATTTTTAATCATTAATACACTAAAGAAATTTTATATCCACTTAATTTTTATGGGTTAAACTTAATTACCTGTCAATGCCACTCAGAGTTGCGGTTCTTAATTGGTAGTTCTCTTTCCGCGTTCTTAACTGATAGTTACATGGTTTATAGATTTAAAAGTACCCACAGGCATGTTATTGCAAAGAGGAAGTGCCATGCGTTATAATAAGCTAATTAGACTTTCGAGTGACGGAACTTTAGCAAGAAAAATAACATCGCTCTTTGTGGGGTAGCCAGATATTATAAATTATTAATCCGCACTTTACTAACCGTTTAACACTTCCATAAATTACTTTATTCATTTTAATATTACATAATGAAATACGTTTGTGTCCCAATTTTGGTAATGTACATTTTTATTAATTAAAAGTTTTTAATTTAAGCTAAAAAAATATATATTTAAAGTAGATTAAAATATTTTTGAAATCATGCCATCGACTCCATGCATTCTCTTAGTCGATCGGTTTAACAGCATAGGCCGGACAGAAAAGCCTATAGGGGCGGTCCGCAGAGGGTGGAAACCTCGGAAAATTCACGTGCAAGGCCCACCCCTCGGCAACACGTGCCGCCAAATAGCCTCAGTGTACGAACGCCTTTACTAATCATTGCCGTTCCTAAAAAAACACCGCGCGCTTTTGACGTTTCAAACGTCATCTTCGAAAATAGATTGTTGACGTTTGCTATTTATTTCTCTGATTCCTGGTCACGTGGCCCGAGCTGTGCTGCCAGGAATTAAAATTATACCAAAAAGTTAACTTTATGTGATATTGAAAAAAGTGTGGTTTATTTTATTTGTTTATAGTGGCCAGTGTTATTTAGTATTTGTTTTTTTTTTTATTATTCAAATGCATTTGGATATTATACGCAACAATTTTAATTCGGTTGTTAATTAAATAGAATTTTTAAAAACATTAAACTTTAAGAATATCTGACAACATTTTGTTTTTTTTTTCAATTATCCGAAATGTAATCAAGTGAAGGCTTTTGTGGAACCGAACGTATTGTTGTGAATTTTATTTCGAGTGCAATAATGGCTGGAAAAATAACATGAGGCGATTTCATGGTTAGTTGAAGATGTTTAATAATTTAGTAGTAAAAATTTCGTTTATTTTCTACCAATCTACCCAATTAATTTTTATTAAGATTGTATCATTAATTATTTGTGTTTTAAACTTTCACTTCTTTTAGTTAATTATTAAATAATAAATTTATATATTACGG
Source organism: Papilio gigon (assembly GCA_027563995.1). Taxonomy (NCBI): domain Eukaryota; kingdom Metazoa; phylum Arthropoda; class Insecta; order Lepidoptera; family Papilionidae; genus Papilio; species Papilio gigon. The sequence goes on along the minus strand of JAODUI010000017.1, from coordinate 1,800,790 downwards.
CATTTATTCCAACATCGAATTATATTTTTTTTAAATAATTTATGACATATAATTGAAAAAGTATTTAACAAATTATTGATTAACAATTATTAATTGACGTTGTAATAACTTCAACACAACAGATTGAATGTTTTTCCGTGTTTAAATATATTATGTTGTAAAAAAATAAGGAAGTTCAATAATGTCAACATGAAAGGCAAATTATCCAGATAAAAATTAATTATTGTAATATAAGAAAGACTTTTTTTTCTTAATTTATTTTTAACATAACGAATACAAATTAAATATTACTCTCTCGTTTGAAATGGCAACAAAAATATTAACGAAATGACCAATAACTTGTTATATTAAAACCAAAAAAGATCCTGAAAATTGTCTTTACAACATTAGATAATTATTATTTTTCAGTACTTACTGAAAATCGTAGTCGTTGTGTTCAGGAAGACGTTGGACGCGGAAGGCGGAGGACCGCGTACTGTGGAAGGCATTGGGAAAGGCCTATGTCCAACAGTGGGCAGACATGGGGTGATGATGACTTACTAAGATGGAGACTTTGATAGTATTTTATTAAATAAATCTAAAAAAAATATCTAAAGTAAATTTTACACTTTCCAAGCAGTCGGGTGTAGAGGTATTATTTTGAAATAATCTTATAAACGCTTAATTTCGAATCAATTAATATAGAAAAGTATCTACACATGTCTAACTGACAATGTTATTTATTGTTTATAAATTATTTTAAAAAGGTCCATCATCATCATCAACCCTTTACCCTACGGAGGATCGGCACAGTATCTCTTCCATACATCTCTGTCAGCCGTCAGATAAAATTGATGGCATGAACATATCTGTCTTTAATAAGTCTATGATTTTAGAGTTATAAAGGTAAATCTATTTAGATAGGTCTGTTAATCTATTCGTCTCTATGAATTTAACTATAATACTTTAATACCTATCTCAAATCTAACTTAATATTTTACATACAAAAGTTTACATAGATGGATGGTTGTCTGTTTTCAATTAATGTTATAACAACTAAAAGGCTTTATAAAAAAATTACCACAAAGAAAGATTGCTGTGTGGTATAACCCATAACCTTCGTATTTTCTGTTAATTAGACTTTGACGAACTCGCCAATTACCATTCATTGCAAATAATAGAATAACTTTGATAAAACCACTGACGTAAAACTTCTAATAAAACACAATATATTCAATGGTAATTAAACAAATGACAATACATTTTACAACTTTTTTTATAAGAGAAGAACGAGGGATGATCGTGGATGATCGACAAACAGCCATCCGCAATACTGAATAAATACGTTAATTTAGTACAAAATACAAACACACGTGCGGAAGATGTATCAATCTGCCCTTTTCCTATGTAATGACGTCACAGTACTCCATACATCTCAACAGTCATATCTGAATTCAATTCTTAAGAATATCTTTCACACAATCCATCCACGCATTCAGTCTTCCTCTACCTTCGTAGCCTTAATAGTCTCAACTTTATTGTTATGTGCTCATCATTGTAAAACATTCAACTAAATCTAACAAGTATTATCTCAGCTAAATATTCAAATAGAATGTGTTCTTAATAAAAAATATATGTTCGTGGAAATAAACGTATCATTCATATTGAAAATCCAAATGATTCACAATAATTGCATCAAGTTTCTCATGTAATAAACCTCTATGCAACATTATTCAACTATAAATGCGTCAGTCGAGATGATAGTCCTAGTCAGTGGCGGATTTGCAGTCTTAGCTGCCCTATCCGTCCCAATTCAGAATATTTACGTACTTTGACTTTCTTGGTATCATCAGCGATTTTTATGTCAAACTTGGTAATCGGAAGATGTTCAGAAGTGGACTACATTAGTGTTATAACGATGATAATGATGGTCGCCCCTAATATTTGGCCACTCTAAGCCCGGGTCTTCTGACCCAAATCAATCCAAAACAACAAATCCGACCCGGCCCTAGTCCTACATTCAATTAGATCAAATTAAAATGTAAATTATTTACTGTCTAGATAAAAAACGTTACTGATGACTAAAAACAGAACAAAGTCTGTGATGATTTAAAAAATTGAGTATTCTAAAAATATTTTTAAAATCCTTATAAAGTGTAAAACTATACGGTTCAATATCGGCCAGATATACCTACATTATTATACACACTGTTTACCGCACGACGTAACTTTTCCATACGTTTTTTTTTTAAAGTCGTACATTTTCATCCATACATCGAGATACGAGAGGGCGTGTCACAAAAAGACGATCAACCGTCGTGCCGCAAACAAATTGTAATTTGTCAGAGACTTTTTGCGACTGCGTTGATTTTTGTCTCTAGCGCGCCATTCAAAACCTTTGTTGGTAAACTTCGTTTAACACCGCGCTGCGAAGGTTTGAGTTACCCCTTTCTTTTTAAAACATGGTTACTTCTTTTTAAGAACCTTCTTCGTTCATTATAGAACTTAATAAGATTTATTTACGTGATACTTGACATCTTATATGGAGATATTTTTGACCTCCCTTCAACTTCCCGTGGCCTCTAACGTAACAGAGTAAGAGAGATTAAGTATTAATCTGTTTAGATCTTGTATTAACATCAAACCCTGTCAGTTGTCACACTTTGAACTGAACGAAACAAGCATGAGGTAACACTATACGAATAGTTACGTACACACAAGAATGTGACACAAGGATATGAACGCGTAATACACATCAAAATGTCGACTTTGACATTTGCTTGACAAGGGCCACGTAAGCACATTAAACGTCACATCTGCGCACCACACTAATTCCTATTCACCCTCCTAACTCGGCCTCTCCAATCTAACACATAAGGAATTCGAAACGACAAAAAAAACACCATTGTTCTGTAACAAAACGCATTAATAAAAATTCTATTCTTAATTCAAACGGCCCATTAACCGGTTCCCACGGCGGCCATGTTGCTCGTCCGCGGCCGCCATTGGTCGAGGCCACGGCTTAGAATTAGAATGTGTAGACCCCACCATTTGGCGAGCGGCAAATTATGTTGCCGTTTTTTAAATGCGTTCAAATAATGGTGGCAGCTGTTCGCATCGTCATCGGCCGTTAACAATGGCATTAGAAAAAAAACGAAAATTAATTATGCCTCTCTGAGGCTCTTGACAGCTATTTATGTCATATTTGGACAAAGACCTCGAGGGGGATATAGACCACAATAATTTAGACTATAAACAAACATTTAAACACGGTGAAAACATCCTATATATCAAGGCACACCAAAATACTCTATGAAAATCAATTTAAGTTATCCATAAAGAGAATCAAAATTTATTAAACACAAAAAAAAAACACCTAAAAGTATGTAATTTATATTTTCACAAACAGTACCTTTATTGATAAAATTTAATCAAACTGTAAACATGAACCAACACACACTTCCTACGTACATCCTCTTTCAGACAATCCACACCTTCGGTCTTCCTCTAGCTTTATAGCCATCCACTATCTACCTTCTTGTTCATGTGATCATCTCTTCGCGTATCATCTCCATACCATAGTAACATTTTGCTTCTAAATTTTTAATAGAAACATTATCATATTAAAATACGTATAATTCTAATCTATTTATTCTCAAATGAAACATATTTACCTGTTACCTTATCTGGTATATACGGATAAATGTTTCTTCTAACAGGCAACTTTTTTTTTTCTCTTGCAAAATGTCAGAATTGCCATTCAATACTGTAATACGAAATCAATTAACCAGCGCCATATTTGTTCATAACTCGTATCTCTACCTACTCTATAATTTACCATATCCTTTGTTAATCAATTATCTTTGTGTAGTTTTTAATTTACCACGCCATTGAATACGTGAAATACCTTAAAACTGACATCATGTTTTCCTTTTTAATACGTACGTTGCGAGGTCTAAATCATCCCTAATGTAACTTCCGTGCGGTGCAGCAAGGAGACACGTGTACTTCTCTGTTATGGGATGTGGGGTCTAATGGACCGCGTCGCACTAACGTCTAGTCACGGAGCGGGTGAAAACACTTCGTACCGTAAAAAAAAATTGATGCCGCAGCGAACGTGTTAATGATCTAACAAAACCTACTATAGTACAAAATCTATAGAAATCGTAATGTTTTATACATGAAAAGCCTCTTTTGTGTGTTACCAAAAAAAAAATTCGCATTTTCAATAGTGGCATGGAACATTTTGTGTTGTTCTGATTTTTTTTTCTGTAAAACAAGCGACACTTTTATCAGTCGACTAAAATATCCGTGTTCGTGTTTTCTGCAACAATATATACGTGATGAGGTCGAAAAGTTCTTTGTAGAGACTGAAATATGTTTCTTTTTTTACTAAAAAATACGTCTTTTTTTATACGAGAAGGAGGCAAACTTGAGACGAGATCACAGGAGCGATCATCGACGCCCGTCGAGTCCGTGTTATACTAAGTAAATCTCGATTAATTAGTCATTTACTGAAGTTTGTTTGGTTCTTTAGCAATCCTACAATTAACACGACCCAAGACTTTGTCTGCGCGGATTTTTAAAAGAAGTTCTAAGTAACATGTCTTCAAGGCTATGTTCTACGTCTAGGCTAAATTCCATCCAGATCCATGCAGCCGATCTGGAGTTTTCTCCTAACAAATTTTCGCATTTACAATATTAATAACAATTGAAATAAATCCTAGTATTAAATAACATACTAATCTGTCCTTGTCATTATATTTAACGTATTTTTGCTACGCTTTTCTATAATTTTTATGCCTTTCGTAAAATCAATTATTTCCAAAACAACATTTACAATAGTAAATTATCTAATTGATGGAAATAACCAAAAAATCTTACTTTTAACATACCAATATTAATTCTATTTAAATTTAAATATATCATAAGTTAAGCAAATAAACAAAAAAATAAAAAAAACTTAGACGTCAAACTTATAGAAATATTTTAATATATTAGCGAAATTGTTTAAGTCCTCGATTCCTTTTAGGTATTTCCGAGTTTCGAGTCAATGATTCGCTAGTGCGCAATTGTGCGTCTTGTTTCCTCGACGCACACAAGTACGGTTAGGCTAGTTCACGTGTCGGCTAAACAATCTGTTAGTTAATATTCAAGGTGGACGTGATTAGCGAAACGTCAAGGCGAGCCTAACTGGTCGCTCGCTGTGCTTTTTGTTATGTGTGTTTTGTTTTTTTTTAGATGCATAGCGATGTGCGGCCAGCGTTATGAGAGATAAAAAACTATTTGGTGATTAGAAAAAAATACTTTTAGGCTGTTTTATCGTGAAATAAGTAAACATGTGAATTAGTCAAGTTTTTATAAAACGCAAGGTCGTGTTCTATTTTCAAATGTATTAAAAAAAAACGTAGGAAAATCTCCTCTAAATATACAGAGTGGAAAAAGCCATTTTATAACCGGATTTGCAAAAGATTCCTGCGAATTCCTTAGTTTCTATTTTCATACTAAACATTCGATACCGCTCTCAGTTGCCAGTAATAAAAATTCTTTAAAAAAAAAAAGAAAAAAAAAAGAGTTTCATTTTAATAAAATATAAAGTATTGTGGCCTTTACGGAACTTAAAAGATATGTGACTTTTCTACATACAGTCATTAAGGGATGTAGGGCTTTGTCCCTTCCTCTTTCAACTTATGCTCTGATGCAAAACTGAAAATTTGTTCTCTTTACAAAATTCTACTAAAATAGGGAACGCAACAGCGACTTCATACGATGCTCCTCACCAAACAATCATATTGTTTGCAATTTCTCTTGTCGACGTCGAAAAAAAAAATGATTCGAACAAAAACTTTATAATATTATATGAAACAAACATACTTGGACTACATTTATGATATTTCAAACAATACTAATGCATGCGTATTCAAATGGCAGAACTTTGAAAAAAACCTTTTCCTCGATTTTAGTTTCAATTGTACATTCCTTCAAAATTTAAAAAAAAAATCAGATTACTGGCTGGCGAGAAAAAATGTTCTAAATTTTGAAAAAATAAACAACTCAAATTTAAACTGGCCATTAGATCAAATTAAATATTTCCTAGATCATACATGAATGGCCGAACACAAATTTTCGCAGTTTAAAAACAATATATTTTCCTTATTATTGACGTCAATATTTGTGAAACAGGCGGAAAACATTTAAAGAAACGACAGGAAAATTGAATTTAAAAAAAAACTAACCTTCAATAGACGATGATGTAAATGACAGTTGTCTTGCGTAATACAGATAAAATAGGCTTAGATTTATTTTATACAAGATTCCTAATTTTTTATAAATTGCAACTATTATCTAGTTGTCAGTTGGCTATTGCTGACAATCGAAATTTGAAAGGAGGATTTAAGCAATAAAGTTTGTTCATTCGTTTGTCATTTAAATTTGTATCTGTAGTATTCATTTAAATTAATTTAAATTCATTTTTTTGTTCATATTAACTTTCATTGTATCAAATTTCATGATCATATCCGCGCAGTTACCTTACAAAAGGGGTGCAAAATTTTAATTAATTTAATTAGGTTTTAACACGACAAATAAATAGATTATAGAGATATTACATTGACTACCTACCTTACAAAATACACATCGCTTTTCTCTCCTAACACACACGACATCAACCTGACCTTTTCCCTCCAATTATCAGCACGATTTACAATTCCATACATCTCTGTCATATCTGTATTCACGCACGCATTTCTTTCACATAGCCACATCTCTCTTATAACCAGTAGTACCTTAACAAGCACAAATACTCAATATTTTAATATAAACATAATTATGTCAGGAAGTAATTTAATTTGTTAGTAGTGTTATCTAATGACATTGTTATCTAAACTAGATACAAAATGCGAGGCAAACGACAAACTGAACATAGTACTTGATATTTATTTCCCCTGACACGGAGCTCACCTTGAATTGCTATTTATGTTTCATCAAACGTGTCACCATAGTTTTTTTGTTTCTTTTTTTACTTTAATATATTTATTATTCGCATGCAACTTTTGTTATGGCCAGTTATATTCAGAAAATACTGGCATATTTATTGCCATACATGTATATTTTTTATCTACAACCGTAAAGTTTTTTTTTTAACTGGTAAACTGAATTACAAATTAATCAGCTTTAATATTAAATTGAGCATAATTAAATGAATATGTGTAGTCGAATTCAATTGAAATAAGAAATTATATGTGACGTCACTAGCTGACAATGTTGTGTTTTGAAACGTTTCAGTGTTCAAATTAGTAATACAAAAATGGCTATTTTAATAAGTCTGTTACTATAGTCTTATGAAGATAAAATTGTTTAGATAAGTGTGCTATAATTTCTCATTTCCATTGAATAACGTTACCTAGAGTAATTTAATTTTAGTTTAGTGTGAACTTTTTGCAACCTTGCAAAGTAACCTTCATGGTCGTTAAGACTGGTCGAAAGGCGGTCGCCGAATTGTCGATTAAAAAAAATCTAAACATATATTTTAGTGTGCGGCCAGTGCCAGCGCACCAGAGGCTCTAATTACGAGCATGCTCCGGTGTAGTCTACACGCCGCCAGCACTCTATTACTTATATACTGAATCTAGGTTGAGTGCTTTCAAAAATTTCGTTGCCAAAGATTTTTTTTTTATTCATATCTCGCACCTGAAAAATGTTGAGCGATATATTTTTTTTCATAAGTTTCTTTAGAAAATACGTGTGTGCTTATTTTAAATCACGTAAACATTTAGTGTACGTTTTTTTTAACGTTTTCACCGTGTTAAGGTCATCAATATTTTTATAACACATTTTTATTACTAATATAGGTTTATCGTACATAATTCGGGTTTAAATAGAGCTTATTACCTTCTTTATAATACTCTTATTGCCACTCTTAGTTCTTAATCATTTCTATACGAAATCTACACTAAGCTTTGACAAGAATTTAGCGGCTAAAATAATGGTGTTTGCTACACGAAAGGAAGAAAGGCCCCCAGCCTAAGCTTCGGAGAGTCACCGCACCACAAACACTGGAGATTTATACGTTACTTTAGTTGAATTTCATTGAAATAAGAAAGTATGTTAACAGGTGTAACTGGCTGACAAAATGATTTATTGTCTATGGATTTATATTTAAAAGTTTAGGTGTTTAAATTGATGATACAATCATGTCTAGTTTTGTGATAGAGTCTTATAAAAGTTACTGTTTAATATAGATCTATTTTTTATGTGGGAATGGACAAACGGGCGGCGGGATCACCGAGGATTGTCGATGCCCAGACAACCATAACCGATATAATTACGTGATTTGTTAGAAGTGTTAATTTCTATTGTATATATTTACGTTTTGTTACAGAGTCCAGCGTCGGAGTCGGATAGTAGTTCAGTGTCGGGCGCGCGTAGCCCGGCCGCCGCGCCGCCGCTGCTGCAGCAGATGCTCCAGCTTCAGCTCCAGGCGCAGACCCCTCAGGCCATTGCACAGGTAAACTGCTTTAGCTTATTCTCCGTTTTATGGTAACTTTTTACCGTACAATATATGTGCCAAGTATTCGCTATAAATATCACAAATGCCGTATAACTTGATATAGACAAGATAGATTAAGAAATTAATAAAATACCTAGACGAGACAGAAAACTTCACAAGGACGTCCATCCAGATATCAATGATGCAAGAAGAAAGCATTTTATAGAAGTTAAAAAAGTATGTTACAAGTACATGTAATTAATATGAGTTAAATTTGGCGAATAAATCTGACGATTTATGGATTCATAAATAGAGTTCTTTGAAAAAAAAGTTTTCTCATATTTTTGAATATCCAAACTAGATTTAAGCAACGTATTGCAAACTGTTGTGTACTAACAGACAACTATGTACCCGTACATGGTGATTATAAAATCGCAACAGCACATACTCCGGGTCTCCCAGGATGTGTCGTTTACAAAACATATGGCAGAGCACAAAGCATTAACGCAAATACTTGGCATTCGCGTTCCTACCCCTTCTTTGTCTGATGACACGTATGAACGGGGGGTGTCTGAGGAAAAAAGAGTTGAATCAGAAAGTGGCATTACGCGCTACTTTTGATTCTATAGCTGAAAGATGAACTGAGAGCACCAGCAGCACGACACATTAAATGATACATCATTCAGCGCGGTGTTATTGGCCACTCGAATGCACACCCTCGACAACGGCGCGCCTTTCATTTGGAACTGATCATTTTTACATTTAGAGAATAAACAGACTGCAACAAGTAACTGTAACAATGGAAGACAAATATTCTTGTCATCAATACACAATTTAACAATCGAACGTTGAATATAAGCCTTCTTACTTTCACACTTTGTCATATTGATTACTCAAGTATTCCCTTAACGTAAGTATCTGATAATAAAATTACATTAGGGGACTGTTACTGATCATTAAACGTGTTTGGGTGTAGTAGGCGTAAGAAGGCAAATAAAGAACGCATCTCCTGTTCTTCTAATATTGGGAATGTCCATTAACGTCACTAACCTGTTGACCACTTAGGGAACCATTGTCAGTTTTCTACCTTTTGTTATAAAAAAAGCTAAATAGGTTGCCTACAAGGTGTTATAACGGTCACCAGTTTAGTCACGTTTGTGGAAAATAGTCTTCATTCATAGAAAATTATGAGTTAGAATAGACTACAGGTCTTGGTGTGCGCAGTTCCAGCAGATGCTGGCGGCGCTGGCGGCGCTGGGCAGCGGGCTGGTGCCGCCGCCGCTGCCGCAGGCCTGGCTCATTCAGCGGCTCGCGCAGACCAGGCAACAGCCAGACAGGTATGTACACCATCCTATATTCTCTCGTCAAGAACCAATGGACGTGGAGCACTCTTACGTCTCTCTAAATTTTTTGCAATTTTGTCGGCCAAGTGTCTTCCTCTTTTTAACCAAACTTCAAACAAAAGAAGGTTCATCTATAATGTAATTTATAAAGGCGGATTGATCGCAGTTCTAAATTAAAATCTATCCTAAAACAATCCGGCTTTGAATCCTTTGTAAAAAACAGTTCCAAACAAACATCCTAATTAGGGTTATTACTATCATCATCATCATCATCACATCAGCCACATGTCGCTCACATGCTGAGCGTAGGCCTCTCCCAAAGATCGCCACGACGATCGGTCCTCGGCCGCCCGTTTATTACTACAGTCTTACGAAATTATCAGTTGATTCAATATGTATAGAATGAACCTTGACTGTTGATTAAGTAAAATTATTCGAAGTATCTAGTTCAAAGTATCTCAATAAATATATATGTCAAAGTACATATAAATTTAGTTAACAAAGTGTACAAACGTATTTTTCATTTAACATGCATTATCAGTAAAATATAAGCAATTCCATCTTTCTAATTCATCGTTATTTTTTTTAACTCCATAATGATAGCTATCAGAAGGCTATGTGGTCAAACACATGGTTACAATGTAACAAGGGGGCAATTATGGTCGATGACTCCAGCAGATGTGCCTGGCAAAGACATTGCTCCATCCGTAACACGTTAGACATTAAAAATAATTTTTGAAATGAAACTCCTTTGTCGGTTTTGAATTTAGAATGCGACTCGTTTACGTGTATATCGTTACACGAGAGAGATGGAAGATATACATTTGAGGAAGAGAAAGCGAGTAATATAGATATTTGAAAACTCCGTCTTTTTTATGGGGATCAGCTTGGAAATTACTGTACTTCTGGAATTATTTAATATTGCATTTTATTATTGCTTGTATCTACTGATGCTTTATAGTCTTTTGGGTGATTCGAGATTTGATTTATGATGTTCCCGTATTTTTTATATTGCCTTCTATTTATGAGTTACGTGATAGGCAATATATAGAATTATTTTAGTATTAAAATGTACTGAATATATTCTATTATTTGATAACAAAGAAATTCAAAAGATTCTATGCAATCCATCTTATATTTCGCCCAGTCATTGTTTGCGGTCTAGTTGTTGACCTTCCGAACGCTGGGTTTTAAAGCTATTTCATTATGCAGACCTAGCCCTAGTTAAAATACACAAAACTAGATGCAGCCCGCATTTGTCCTTATACAGAACCGGTTCGAACCGGTTCCGACCGGTCTCCGCTGTCACCTATGTCAACCAGGCTCGATTGAGTGAATAATCGACAGCTTTCAAATGGGGCTTCCTTGTAAAATTGATAATAAACAATTGACGATTTACATAAAGTGGCAACATCACCGGTTGAGGCTAAGCTGTTTAAACTACCGACATTGTTTATGCCATTTACCCATGTCTTTGCGGACTACGTTCAGTGCCACCAACTTGCCCTTTGAGTCCCTTTAGTACATGAACATCGTAGCAGCATTGGAAGTGTTGATTGCTTGCCATTAATTATTAAAAAAAAAATAATGTTGGCCATAATCTTGTGGAATATAAACTTTTCGGTACGTCATAACAAAATGCCAGTGCAATTCTGCCTAACAGTATCATGTAATTAAGGTATTTCTTTAAATGCATTTCCCCGTTTAAAAGAACGTTACGTAAAAAGAAAACACAATTTCTACGTATTCCGTATTTCCCAGACCACTTATTAGCGAGTTTTTTTTTCTACAAAAAAAAACCAAGAGATGGCAGTAATGTTTACATCTAAAAAGATAACGTATTTCATTACCAGAATCGTGACGGACTATTCATAAACTAAGAACTGGAAGTGTATCTCTAAAACTGTGAAAAAATTCGTTCCCCGTTCATTCTATTCATCGCCTCATGCGGTTCAGACCGCGCCAGTCAAATTAATAAATACCCGGTTGGTTCTTTCATAAATTGCCTGTATTCAAAATTACGTCGCGACATTACTTAGTGTAATATTTTTCCCTACAACCTTCGGATTATATCGGCAACGAATCTGCAATGCTGGTTGTTGGCATTCCATGAAGCTTGTTTACAACAAAAAACGTTTACATTTTCTTTTGGAAATTTTTATTTCAAATTATTTTCTATCTCACATACTACATATGTTCAAGCATTTTTGATACTTGCAAGGAGTGTTTATACATGAACATAGAAAGCTATATAACAAAAAAAAAGTCTCATTTATGAAAAGGAACACGTTTTATTCGATATCACTTGTCTTTTTGCTCGCCTTGTCTTTATTTTAATACTAGCTGACCCCGCAAACTGTTTCGCCTTAAAGGCAATAAAAAAACATTTCCTCCTCGGAAAAAAATATTTGGAAAAACATATGGGAAATGGAAAAGAGCTATTTTTAGGGGTTTGACGGGAGTTTTTCTAATTTTTCTCACCTTTTAAACCTTCCCTAGACCTCCACGAATATTCCACGACCAAGATAAGATAAATCCGTTCAGATGTTCTCGAGTTTTAGCGAGACTAACGAACAGCAATTCATTTATATATATAGATAGATGTTATGCCAATGTCCAACAGTGGGAGGACAAGGGCTGATGATAATTACAAAACATAACTTTTACAAAGTTATTTAGTTTCACTTATCCCGTTATCAAATCTTGTGTCTTACGATATCCTGGAAGTTCATTTCCATGACGTTTTGTTAATGTTTAGAACAGTTGCTATTTTCTTGTCTGATATTACGAAAATTCTTAGACGCAACTCTATTTTTTCCAACATATCTATCATTTAAAACAGTGACCGTCAAACCGCGACCCGCGAACATTTCCGGTATTTCGTTTTAATCGATTTAGAAGTGTGTCACTGTATCGATTCTCATCCGAGATAAATATTTGTGTGATCCACCAATAAACCTATCGTATTATATACATATTACGAAGAAAAAAAAAACCTTTATTAGAAACCACTAATATTTTCAATTAACTTTATGCGGCCCGAGGTAACACCTCACATTCGGGCCTTAATAAGAAAAGTTTGACAACTACTGATTTAAAATACGCGAAATAATAAATACAAATAGATATAATTCCTTGTAAATAAAATCTGTAAGCCATTGA
>JAODUI010000017.1:1777203-1787257 GCA_027563995.1 Papilio gigon | reverse complement strand
AAGATATGTGTGAAGTCAACCAACACGCACTGGGCCAGCGTGGTTGACTATGGCCTAGTCACCCCTGATAATAGGGTCAGCCCTGAGCTCCTCGGTGGGGACGTATAGTGAGCTGATGATGATGACTATATTGGATCACAAGTGGGAAGGTAATATTAATTATTACAAGTGGGAACATTGCCTGTATGGTCTATTCTATAGATTATAAATTGTCTATACAAGTTTGCAAAACAGATGTTTTGAAAGCGCAATCAGTGCGGCTCAGTGCAAACTACACGTGTACATCTCGTCCCCCCCTCCCTCGCCACACACTCCCAGCCGATTCTCAAAGCGGATGCGCCGACAATCTAAGATCCGCTGGAGGGAACCGTGTTTCGGATAAATAATGTTCACTCCTTTTGCCTCGGAGAAAGCACAATCGGCGAACACGTCAACCATAGTTTAAGATTGTCTAGGACGAAATAGGACTTACTAATTAAACCTTTTTCATACGTTATGTTTATCTTACATTTATTTAACTAATCTAAAGGCTAGTAGTTTATAATTTGAAATACTAATTTCAATTCGAACTTTGACTAGCCTTCTTTTGTTAAACAGCTTTATACCCTTTTCCAATTGTTTTTTACTACGTGCTTTTCAAGTTCACGCAATTTAATTAAAAACTGATAAAAATGTTTAAAGGGATGTGGATAAAAGTTGACAAATAGATTACTATACTAATATAATACTATACTAGGTTGCATACGAAGTTTTTTTTAACGTGTAGACGAAGTCACTGGCAAAAACTCTTAGTTAAAATTGAAATAATTGTATTGTAGCAGTCATTGTAAGAATAAAAACATGTCATCGAATACAGAACAAATTCACTCCAACCTACTTTTCCATTATTAGTGTCTGTTCGGAACGAAATGCAATATTTACAGCTTGTTAAAATTTTCTACGACATTGAACTTTTTGAATAAGTCTTGTGAAGTTACATACAATAAACATCGCGACTATTTTATAATTAAATAGTTATAACGTTCATTTTTTTTTCTTACTTAAGCACCAATAGCGTAATAGTTAAGGGTACGGATTTACAATCACGTGGTCGAGAGTTCGAATCCCGTCATTCGAATATTGTAAACCATATCCTAGAACAAGCACAGAACTTAGTTGGAGTGGTAAAATAAATATTGGTTAACTAAAAAAAAAGCTGCTAGTATTTAAAAAAAAAAGTAGCTAGAAAAATTGAGAAGCAAAAGATCATCGTGGTATGGTGTGGAGATGAGCACATAAACAAGGAGGTGATGAGCTTGAATTGGCTATAAAGAAGATGCAGATCGAGGAAGCTGTGGATTGTGTGAAAGATATGCGTATGTATGGTGTCAGTTCAGATACGAGCTGACAAAGATGTATGGTAGTACATACTGTGCCGACCCTCTGTAGGGAAAAAGGCAAATTGCTGATGAAGGTTTATTTAATTTCTATAGATAGTCTGTGCAAAACTTAAAGCGTGGTATCTCTAAAACGTCTGTGCACCTGCTTAGGTAAGAAAGCCAGTATTGTAAACGCTCACTATACTATTGGAGAATTAAATGGACTGTGACATCGATATGGTCTTCGTAAATCTCTTAAATACAGCAGAGACGTGAAGACGGAATTTATGGCCGTCATTAATAGTTTTAATGAATTAAAAAAAAAACTAACCGTCTTTTGTTTTTTGTAAGGAACAAAAGCGTTTTATTGTAACACAGAGAAGAAAAACACATACAGAATCACACCACGAAATAATAAGTGAAAATTGTGGCATAAGTTTTTTTTTTTAACCTTTATACAATGGTCCAAGGTGTGTTCTGAAATCATTTTCACAAGCTACTTCATAAAATTGCATTTTTTTTTTGAGAATTAATTAATTAAATCTAAACGTAAACCTTTTCTCGAACTAAGATACGCTTGTGATGCGCTTGTTTAACAAAAGTCAAATGTCGGTATTCGAACTCTACCACGTGTTTGTAAATCCGTACTCTTAACCATTAGACAATGGCGCTTTTTAAAATATATATCTTGTATATATATGTAAAACGAATTGCATAACTTATACTCCAACCAACACATAAAAGATGTGGTAAGAAGCAGACGGGTGTTCAGTAGCATCACGCGCCTTTTGTCGCCGTCCGTTGGTTTGGCTTCCACGCTATTGAAATGATTTTCCTTTGCAAACTCGAAATAGAGCGAACAATTAAACAATACTGCACAAGTTTCTGTTGTCAAATATTTAGATGCATAGTTAGTATATCTTACTAATACTATAGAATTCGAAAATTTATATGAATGGATAGTCATTTGTTATCAGTCTATAACGGCAGTGAATCCGAATGAAATTTTTCGTAGAGATTTTTAACACATTGTTTGGAATACCGCACAGCGCATAGACTTAGTTTTTTTTTCAATCACACGCGGAACAATCAATTCACAAAAGGAAGCGAAGTGGTCAAAGTATTGTTTGGTAATAATAATTATAAATATAATTAGGTTTACTACTTATAATACGGCTTAATTCAAGTGTAAATCGGTATCAGTACCGACTAGTTTCGAGCCCACGATGATCTCGAAACTAGTCGGTACTGATACCGATTTACACGTGAGTTAAGTCGTTTTATAAGTAGTATAGGGAAATGTCTCACGAAAGTTTTGATAATTCAAATGCTTAGGTTTTTAATTATTAATCTTTTTACATGAAAAAAGATGCAAAATGCATTAAAACATATCAAAAGAAGATGGAAATGTAACTTATTAATTCACTATTAAATACCAGTTTACGAAGTTACACTGGGAGTCATAATGCTAAGCGAGATCAAACTAGATTTACGGGCAATCTTCACTAAGGGACATCTGTAAACGACTGACGGTATTTTTGTGTAATAACTAATTAAATCCATAATAAAATAAACGTTCAATTGTTTACTTTCCACGCAAACAGTTATTTGAATAAATACTCTTTGGTAATCAAAAGAGGTCGCTTTAACTAAAACGTTTCAATATTAATAGATGGACCAAGATATTTCCGAACACTGACACGTCTATTCATCACTATCGGAACATTGTATTGCTAGAAACCGAGGAGATTGTGCCATGTCTCTCGGATTCAAACCAGACGCACATTGTGAGCGAATCTATGATACAACCATTATATTATAGAAACAAACATCTTGGAAGCGTATTCGCTTTGTTACATCGAAAATCTGTTTCTCACACTATTTGATATTGGTGTGACACGACACAATTTACGAGAAAATAAACAAGAACGCCCCTAACTCGATAGCGTCATTCGTTCACAGTGGCATCTAGTTAAAACACTTTTACCAAAAAAAAATCTAGTCTCTGAAAAAAAAATGAGATATCATTGTTGTGTTGACATCGTATAGCGACGTTTAGTCAAATTCAAATGTAATGAAAATTTACATTTACACATGTTTATTGTCTATGTACTTATTTGGGAAAAGTTCTAATACTACTTATAAAACGGCTTAACTCACGTGCAACTCGGTGTCAGTACCGACTAGTTTCGCGCCCATCGGGGGCTCTTGTTCAGGGTGAGTGGGAACGGTACTATCGCGCGTTCGCGGCCCGTCGCTCACTGACAAAATTCTAATGTTAAAATTGATACAAACATGTCTATTTTAAATTTTAATATGTGTCCTATGTCCAGCGGTGGGCAGACAAGGGTTGAGGTTGATGATGATGATGGGTAGTCAATCCACGGTCGATCAGGGTTGTTGACTGAAATCTAGTCACAGATGACCGAGTAGGTACTTTCATTGAACTATTCTGTGTATGAGCTGATGATTCCTAACCCTGTGTCTTCGGTGTAGGCTGGCTGAATGCGAGAAGCCGCCAGCGCCGACCTCGTCGCCGATATCAGCGGAACAACCGCTCGACCTGAGCGCCAAGTCCACGTCCAGCACGAGCGGCACCCCGCCCCCGGACCACAACAACTTGGACAATTCCAGGTAAGATATTTTTCAAGTATGTTCCTAGTTCAGTGATAATTTCGAAGCGCCATTAGCTTAATGGTTAATCGTATGGACAACCGATCTAGGGGTCGTGGGTTCGAATCTTGCCATTCGACTATTGTTATGGACTATATACTAACACAATCTTTTTAAGCTCACTAGGAATGGTCACAAGAAAACTTAGTAAATTAACAAAAATCTACTTATATTAAAAAAAAAGAGACGCTCCAAAGGTTTGCGACCACTGCGTTTTGGTTTATGACAGTAGGGTAATTTTTTCCCGATATTAATGTGTCAATGATACGTTTCAAATAAGAACTTTAAAGTGTCAATAGCCTAATGGTTTATGATTCAGTTTTCGATCACGTGGCCGAAAGTTCAAATCCCGTCATTAGACGATTGTAAAACAAATCCTAGCACAAGCCTAGCTTAGTTGGGGTGGCATAAGAAATGTTAGTAAATTGTCTAAAACCTGCTAATATTTTGTTATTAAAAACGAACATCTCTATGCATAGAGTTATTTATTTCAACTACGCCATAATAAAATACTACTTACTTCAAAAATATCTATTTTCCTAACATTACGTTGTTATAATTTTTTTAATGCACATAATTGTTTCGAAAATTACATTCCAATTTTGAATTCAGTCCAAACGCCGTTAAAACGAACCTAAACTCTCGTGACCAAAGTAATACCAACCTAATTTTATTTTCAAATTAAACCTCTTTTTGTTGTAATTTAAATATAGTTAAAAAAAAAGTCGGTCACAGAAACGGAGCGAAATAGAAATTAGGCGATGCGGTCCGCCGATGTACGTAGGTGGGTGAAATTTGCATCAAATTAAGGTCACACGATGCTAATGGTCAATCCATTTAGCAAGTGTTTAGTTAATTTAAAACGAGCATTGAAGTGACTGCGGCCTTCGGTTTTTATACTGTTTATGACTCAGCTCAAGTGCCAAACGCTCTTACATATATAAATTACCTTTGTATAGTCAAATTTAAACACAATTTAAAGAGCCAATAGTCTAATGGTTAAACCGATACCGATCTAGGTGCTATGGGTTCGAAACCCACCATTTGGCTATTCTGAATCATACCCCGACAAGCTTTTTTAACCTTACCTGGAATGGTTCGAAAAATCTAATGTACTGATATTAAAAAAAAACCTATATAGGGCTATAATAACATACTTATTAAAAACAGACATTCTATATTAATTAAAATACTAAGACCATCCAAAATTAATCAATAAACAATAAATTGTCAGCCCGTGACATGTGTGAACATAATTTCTCATTACCATCGAATTCGACTTCATCATCATCAGCTCACTATACGTCCCCACCGAGGGGCTCAGAGCCTATCCTATTATTAATGGTGACTAGGCCATAGTCAACCACGCTGGCCTAGTGCGTGTTGGTTGACTTCACACAAATCTTTGAATTACTTCGTCGATATGTGCAGGTTGCATCACGATGTTTTCCTTCATCGTAAGAGCTTCGGATAATGTACATCTGCAATTCGAAAATTGAAATACACATTGGTACATGGCGGGGATCGAACCTGGACAATGTCTAGTACGGTCCGGTCCGGTTAAGCGTTTAAAAACTGCGCCATCGACCCTCTTATTATATATTTAGGCCATAAACATGCGTAATCCACCGTGAGTACTATGACGATATATTACATCTTACTATAATTTATATAAATAACACAAAATAACAAGTTTCTTGTTACTATAAAAAAGCCGTGTCAAGTAACCACATCCATCAGTCACTGACTAATAGCACAGACACAATAACTTTTAAAAATGTAGAATATGCTAGTGTAGACAAATTGTTTACGGACTATCGATCTAGCGGTCGTAGGTTCGAATCCGCCATTCGACTATTGTCGTGAACCATATCCTGACACAAGCTTTTACAAGCTTACCAGGAATGGTTATAAGAAATGTTAGTAAATTAACAAAAATCTACTAACGTTTTACTAAAAAAATAAAAAAAAAACCTTGCATCAGTAAATGTGACATTCCTTCCAAACTTCAAGAAGCGAGCGTACCTCTCTCTAAAAGGCCGGCAACGCATCTATTGTTCCTCTGGTATTGCAGGTGTCGATGGTCCCTCTTGTGGTTTGCCCCCATCTCGTATAAAAAAAACTGCGAGAAAACAAAAGACTTCTGCATATTAATAATAGTCAGGACAGTGGAAGTCTGCGTCTAAACTATTTTACAAGTAAGTTTTATATATTATTTACGCAGATACGATAAAATCTGTCCACCGTTATCAAATATTTTGTTTAAAGAAATTGCGACAAACGCGTACGGGATTTCACAAGTTAATCCAACGGACGACGGACCCGGGTCATGTTCCGGGGATAATGTATTCAGGTAACCAGTCGAAATAAACCGGCGGTAACTTTCGAAAAATATATTTTTTTTAATTCACCCCAAACACAAAAACAACTTTCACAGTTATAGTTGTCACTAAGGTTGACTTTTGGACTACTTAAGTAACTATCAAACGACTCTGAGAGCGTTATTAGCGAGTACATACAGGTTACTGAGTGATTGTGACTTCACTGTGACGACCAGAACACGAAATACATTTTATATTAAAGTATTATTTCCAAGAGAATGCAAAGGCGAAATTTTGTTTCATAATAAATCTTTTTCACTACTTTAAAATATTAATTTCATTGCTTAATTTATAATTACTTAGCATTAAGGGTAACTTTGGATAAAAAAAAATAAAGTATTTAAATCGATTGATTGTCGCATACTGTAGAAAGTAATGGAGATAGTCTATGTCCAGGTAGACAAAGGCTGATGAAAATATGTATAGATGAAATTTTCTTTTTGTAATTATGAAATATTCTGTATTATAAACAAAACATCGCCTGGGTGGGCACTGATAAAGGGATAATGAGCCGTTGTGGGAGACGAGTCATTATGTCGGGAACGACCTCATTTATCCCGGGGTGCCATCTAATATCTCGCATTATTGTTCAAAAGTTAGTATTAACACGTAATTTTTTTATAAATAACAATGACTAATATATGTATAATTAAGATTTTTTGTCCGTAATTATCCGATTAACCCGAAAATATTGTTTTTCGTATAATTAAATTCATTTTATCATATCAGTCTGTATCGTACTTGTTCATTTATCTGTCAATATTTTATATGTACACACTCGTCCGTCATTAATATTATATCATATATATCACATACAGACATACACACTAGTTTATTACATTTTATTTATATATGCAACACCAAATATGTAGACGGACGAACAGATTATTTCTATATATTAAACGCGAGCACGCGAGCTCAGCGCTCCAAACGGCCGGCCAGTACAACCGCCCGACGTCCGGGTCAGGCGCCAACCGAGCCGAATCACCAGCGACAGTAGTCAGCACACCGCTAACCAACGGACTCCTGTACACGTTTTCGCTTCATTTAGCCGCCATTTTTGATCGTTGCTCTTTGTATTATTATGTTAATCGTGTACTTCTATAAATCATGTATGTGTAAATAAACATACATTTAAATTAAGTGGTTGTCTTTTCATCACGTCCTCCGGGTGACGTCTTGTCGCTCCTTACAACGTGCACGCAATCCATATAAATCTTTGTCTACCCACTAGACAAAGGTCTTCTCCAATGTCCTTCACACTATGCAGTCCTCTTTCCGCAACTAACGACTTGATAGTAACACTCTAACACTGGCACTCTATAATAATTAACACCATCTTCAGTCTTTGTCTGCCTGGACATGGGCGTAATGTCACTTTCTATTGACAAATGAGTTTATGATGTTTTTTTTACATACGAAAAGGGGCATACTAGCGGCGAGATCACAAGAGCGATCATCGACGCCCACGGACACCTGCAATACCAGACGAACCACGAATGCTGCAGCCGTTGTCCACGTTGCCGGCCTTTGAGAGAGGTACGCTCGCTTCTTTGAAGGACCCTAAGTCGTATGTTCCAGTATATATGAGTTAATTTGCTAAAAAAATATACAAATTAATTCTGTTAAGTTGAAGTAACAAATAACATGTAATATAATTTATTATTTATGGTTTAAAAATTCCTTGTAGACATGACAAAATATATCACGTAAATAAAATATTTATCAAAGCTTTTATAAAAGCGTTTCTAAAGAGGTTCGATAAGCCTCACGGGAGTCCCTGAAGGCTCGGGGAAGGAACTTTTATACATAATTTCAATTTAGCAATAGTAACTATTTTTGTCTTAATATTATTTATTTTTTTATTCAATTTTAATATCAGTGATAGAGCCCTCAATAAACCTTCTTTCACACAGGCCGGTAAGCTAAGGGAAGTTATGGATTAAATTGCATTGTGACAAAATACGTTTTGTTAGAATGTGTAAAAAAAAATGTTCATTTATTTCTTTATTCATTGCACAAGCATTATTACAAATTCCAAACAACAGTCTGCGTTACGTAGGTCGGAAGCTTTCACTTTTCATAAGTAAGAATATTGTGAGACTTTCTGATTTAAACAGAAAAATTGTACGTCGTACGGATTGTGGTTTATTTTTAAATTGTCATAAACTATTTAGAATTAAACATACGTTTGAAACGGAACATGTTGAAAGAACGAATATGGTAAAAACGGGACGTGTAGACAAGTGACGATCTGACGATTAAACGTGTTCTTTTCTTAATTGTTTTCTTCTTTTTTAATGGCTTTAATACGAGAACATATAAAAACTGCTTTGACATAGACTGTATAGACACAATTTTTATATATCATTCTACGTAAACCACGGGACAAATTTTGATTAAATTTTAAATAGATTCTAAGGACGAGATGGTGGCTCAGGCGTTAAACACTTGGCTTGTAATCAAAAGGCCTTAGATTCGATCATCGATTTATATCCCTGAAAAAAATTACGTAATAACCAGTACATGAGATAAACACATAAAACAGTTCGGTACATATTAATTAATCTGCATTTTCGGTTATACTATAAAATCACATTATACTGACATTAAACTAATCTTTGTCACAAAAGGATTTTAGTCTCTATCGAATTGTTTTCGTGTCACAAACGAATACCAAACAGGCTTAAATTGTTGTGCGATATGACACGGCATTATGACACCAATTTATTATTAAATAACATGTTCTGCAAATTATTGTAAACGCAATAATATGAAAACAAAAGTAGACATATGCAATAAAAAAAATCGTAAATCTATTAGAAGAAACTGTTAACTGATGAACGAGAAATTTGTCGAAAGTCGACAATGTAATTAAAATAGTTTCCTACCTACTCTTTTGCCTATGGAGGTCGGCATAGTATCTACTAGCCATTACATCTTAACTAACACTATCCTAAAAAAAACTGAATTTAAAACAAAAATCGAATAATTTTTGAATTTCGAACAAAGGGCAGTCAATAGTTTTATAAAAGAACTATTGTAAAGTAAATTCAAATTTCAATTTATTATATTCCCGGTCTCAATATAAATAAACGTAAGTAGGGACTTCTGTCCTCGAGTACGGTCATTCAGTTTTTTTTTTCCTATTTATAAATTCGTCCGACCCAACATGCCAGCAAAATTCAATAACGACACTCGTTATTACGCTCGAGAACATTAAAACGTAGCGGTAACAGAAAATTAATTAAGTAATTTATTTAATCATTTCAATAAACGAAATACGTCTAAAATACAATCATTAAATTACGCACATTGTAACTAGCTGTTTATAGTCTCAATAACGTTTTAATTTATATCTTCTATACTGTATATCATAGCGTCGGATGCACGCGAGCATCGGTGGCGCAGTTGTTAAGCGCTTGATTGAACCGTATTCGATATTATCCAGGTTCGATCCCCGCCATGTACCAATGTGTTTTTCGATTTCCGAATTTCAAATTTACATTATCCGACGCGCTTACGGTGGGGGAAAACATTATGATGCAACCTACACATAGCGGTGGAGAAATTCAAAAAGTGAAGTCAACCAACCCGCACTGGGCCAGCATGGTTGACTATAGCCTAGTCACTGCTCATAAT
>JAODUI010000017.1:1734374-1744933 GCA_027563995.1 Papilio gigon | reverse complement strand
GTATGCGGTCCTCCGCCTTCCGCATCCAACGACTTCCTGCCGTCCGCACTAAGTCGTCGGTCCACCCGGAGGGAGGACGTCCCCACAATCTTGGTCTCCAACATTGGCCTCCACTCCAGCAACTACTAAATATAATAAATACATAATAATATTTAGCATAAATATTAATATTTATTTATTTTCATTGTTATTTTTAGATTGTTTTTTGTTTCAGATACAAGACAGCAGAAAACCGTTGGTATCCAATAAAGCCAATAGACGAGGGCGCGGTCGCTCCGGCGCCTAGGTTCGCCCACTCCGCCGTCATGTATGGAGACGAGGTTATCGTGTATGGAGGCGTGGTCGCTTCTGACGAACCCGAAAGAGGGTGAGTGGTTGACTGAAAAATAATTTTACCCTCGTATTCAAAGTTTAATCACTCAAGTAGATTTTCCATGTAAATATATTAATATAGTCATCAGACCATATGTTTTAGATTTCTTAGTATTTACTTAACAGTTCTGAGATGATTTATGATCAACCAGAAATGTCTATGACAATCTTAAATTGACCGTAATACCCTTAAGTTAATACCCCTGTAAAACTAATTCTCTGTGCCACTAGGGGCGGTCTCGCCGGGCTGGAAGGCCGCGCCGGCGAGGTGACCAACGAGGTGTGGCGCGGCCGCATTCAAGAGAACACGGTGATCTGGAGCAACGCCACGCCCACCGCCTGCTCGCCGCACAGGACCGCCCCATTGAAGCATTGCGGTAAGTCTATCAATGTATTTGGGTCTTTTCAAGCTCAAGGTTAAGTATTACTATATTATTGGTATAATATTTGCTATTCAGGAGGTCTACACTTGTCGGGTCACACGGCGGTGCTCGCTCACATCGGGCCCACTCAGAAGGCGGTCATGGTGGTTTTTTTCGGTCACTCACCACATTACGGGTATATGCATATTGTTCAGGTGAGTTTCTATTAAAAAAAACGTATCGGAAATCATTGGCATTAGCTTGTACTTTTTATTTACAATTTTTTACGAAATTAATATGTATAGTTTTACAATAAACTAGTTTTGATGTTCCATTTGTAATAAAAATGGTAACTTTGTAGGAGTACCATATAGAGGAGGGGGCGTGGTCGGCCCCTCCCACCAAGGGGTGGTCCGCGCGCGCCGGCTTCGGACACTCCGCCGCCTGGGACCCGCTCTCACGGCGCGTGTACGTGCACGCGGGACTTGTCTCGGAATCGGAAGCCGCACAGGTTGAGAATTTTTCTTTTTAATAAATGACTGACGCTTTCTTTTTACAATTAACGAATTACAAATGAGTTCCCGACCTTCATGTAAAGTTTTGATATTTGAAAAGTGAACGCAAGTATCAAATAAGGGCCAATACATTATACGTTTTTATTTTTATTTTATTTTAATCTTCCCTATGGTTGTTTGCAGGCGCCGTCGTCAGCGCTGTACGAGTACGAGGTGGAGAGCCGGGTGTGGCGGCCGCTGCCCTCCGCGCCCACGCCCCGATACCTGCACACGGCTATCTTTGTATCGCCAGGTAGACTAGGCGCTAATCATACTATTGTATACGTTCGATTAGTTCTATTTAGTCTAACCTAAACTAGATAATGAGAAGTCTATCCTAAAATCTAGATTGTATTGCCGATTTTAAACTTCCATATTTTTCCGCAATATCTTGAGGTTTTCCATAAATTTGGCTACACTAATAAATGCAAAAATCAAATGTCGATTGTCCTAAATTTCTTAAAACCTACTTTAAAACGTAATTTTTGAAGTTTTTTATCTTAACGAATGCGTATGTTTCAGGAGTGATGTTGGTGTTCGGTGGGAACGCGCACAACGACAGCGCGCCCGCCGCGCCCGCCAGCCCCGCCGCCTCCAAGTGCTACTCCGGCGCCGCCATGCTCTATGACGTCAGGTCTGTGACGTCACCATGTACACTGCCATATTTGAACTTCGTCCAACGGATTTAAACACAATTTTTGATATTGAAATTTCATGTCAAAATTAAATTTTCAGATGTGGCGTGTGGCACTCGGCGCCGGAGCCGCGCGGTGCGGCGCGGGCAGCGCACGCGGCCGCGCTCATCACACACCGGGGACGCAAAGCTGCGATCATATATGGCGGGTAAGATATACTGATATATTACTAGCATATTTTTGTTAATTTAGTAATATATCTTGATATAAGCACAGTTTCATCATCATCATTATCATCATATTTTGTTTGCCCACTGTGTACACAGGCCTTTCCTTACCTTCTACAGTATCTGGTCGTTCCGCATTTCCATGTAAAATTTGAACTATCAGTTTCGACGGTCGCCTCCGCTCCGACGCGCTGGTGTTCGTGCCGGGCGCGCCGTGCGCCGCCTACACGGACGAGCACTCCTGCGTCTCCGCCACGCGGAACTCGGCCGTCGCATGCGCGTGGCGGACAAGGGAGGGACTCTGTGTCGCCGTAAGTAATGATATGAATGAACTTGATGTCGCCCATTGTTGGATTTAGGCCGTCCATAAGACCGCCATGATCATTGCTTCGAGGCCGCTCACGTTTAAGATTATGAAAATGATGACAATGATATCAAAAATTAAATAGATTGATTAAAACTTGTAAGTAAAGGACACATCCAATAGTGAAAGACTGGTTTTCAATATCAAGGCTATTTGCTTAACATTCTTGTATACTTTTTATATTTAATTATTGAAGTTGTTTAATGCGGAGGTCAGGACCACAAAATAAAACACTTTAAATATAACTTATCAATACCACATTTACAATTTACTATCGATAACTACTATGTCGCATCTGCGAACAAAATGTCTTCACGTCACAAAGAAAAATTCAAATAATATAACGCCATCTATTGTTTACAATTAGCTTAAACAGAAATGTTTTGGTCTTAGGTGTAACATAAAAAAACATGTCAAGGTCATAAGGTCACAATTTTATTTTCTTCACAGTTGGAAGAAGTCGGTTGGGCGAAGTCATTCGATGGCACTGTAAAAACGTGCGCCGTTGAACCTGTTTTAGGTAAGTCAGTTAGTAAAATTTAATAGATAAATAAAAGTAAATATAATTCGTATAATTCAAATTTAATTTTGAACTTTATTGATATGAGCACTGGACACGTAGGATCAATAATATTACCTTTCAAATATAGTACCATTAGTGTTGACCTACGCCATAAGATTGCGCTTTTGCAAAATATTTCCTAGTCGCCAACCAATACGCTGACCGCTGAAGAAATATGGTCCCTAAAGTAACATATTTTCAACATAACTGTTTCTATACCGGCGTGCAGACGAGAAGCGGTGCGGCACGGCGGAGTGGTGCGGCGCGTGCACGGCGGCGGGCTGCGCGTGGTGCGGCGCCTGCTACCCCTCCGCGCAGTACTGCTTGAGGCACACGCATCAAGTACGACCCCTAGAGATATATCTGATCTAATACTGATATAAGTATAGGCCAGCGGAGTAAGTAAGTAAGTAATACTGATATAAGTATGTCTTTTGTCTATAAAAAGATTTTCGTTACTGCTTCCAGATGGCGCTGTCGTTAGAAGAGTGCGGGGGCGCGGGGTCGGAGCCGGCGCGCGACGCCTGCGCGCGTTACCACTCGTGCGCAGCTTGCCACGCCCACAGACACCACCACGCGCACGTAAGTACGCAGCAAGCCACGCCCACTTTACAACACATGTGCTGTAGTTACATTGTCTTGCTGGGTTGCAGGCGATGGAAGATGTGAACCAACGAGCTTGTTACTGGGATTATGACACTGTTAAATGTAAGCCGGCAAACACAACTGATGATATAAGGTATGTGTTAATGATATAACCTAATTAATGAATAAAAAAATCGAATATATGGCTAGTCCAATATAAATTAAAGTCTAAAATTCCTCAGGTCTCCTAAGTATTTTCGTTTATTTCTTCTTGTAGGAGTGTGTCGGGCGGCGGCTGCAGCGCGCCCTGCGCCACACACACGACGTGCGCCAACTGCACCGCCGAGGAGTGCATCTGGTGCGCCTCCGCCGGACGGTGCGTTGACAAGGTCAGTTTATAGCGATATACGATTTTGTTAATCTAAATATATTTTTGTCTCTTGAATAAAGTTTGCTATCCATTTATAAATGTACAGGAAACTGTCACCAGAGCTTTTGTAAAGCAAGTATATTTTTGTTACATCCGAAAAATAAACGATTTAATCAACCTTTTTTCTATTTCTTTTATTAGAACGCGTACGGTGCATCATTCCCCTTGGGCGGATGCCGTGCGTGGTCGACGGGAGCGTGTGCTGGGGGTGCGGCTGCGGGGCGAGGCGGAGGGTGCGCGGCGCACGCCGGTTGCGCGTCGTGCCGCGCAGAGCCCGCGTGCGGCTGGTGCGACGACGGCGAGGGCGGAGGCCGCGGCGCTTGCCTGCCCGGCGGACAGCGCCGTCCGCACCAGCCTCACGTCTGCCCGCAACACAGGTCTTACTACGACTTAGCGACTAACCTAACCTAGAACATTAAGTTTTTAATTGTATTCAATCAATTCAATTCCTCCTTATTTCTGAATCAAGATAGACTTGTTCCATCGTCAAAAGTTTAACTAACTGCCATTAGAGTGGATTAATGGTTACTCGGACAATCCTTTAATTTGCATTTGTTGGCACCGTTTCTACCGCACCTAACAGATGGCGCTGTGGCGAATCGCATTATATTAAAACGCGATGTGGATAAGACAGCCTGGCCACATATACAACCTTTTCGGCCGCAAACTCTTGTTTGGTGGTTGTCATTGTGTTCTGTAGTTGTTGTTGTTGTTGTTGTTATTGCGTTTTGTAGATATTGTTAACCGAGTCGTTCGTTTTGAACAAGTTTCGTACACAAACAGCATATTTCATACTAAGTCGATAGTATCAGTCTCGCGCAATGACAGTCATCAGTATACGGTATTTACTCTGCTTCATTTTTCATATTCTTCCGAAACACTCAACTAACATCAGGTTTCCCCATGTGTCGCCAGATGGCACTTCACGCGCTGTCCGCTGTGCCAGTGCAACGGGCACGCGGTGTGCGACGAGGCGGCGCGCTGCGTCCAACCGTGCGGCGCGCGCGCCATCGGTGACCACTGCGAGACGTGTGCGCCTGCGCACTGGGGCAGTCCGCTCAATGGCGGCGTATGCCAACGTTAGTATATCACCTAAACTTTAGACTTTTTTTATTATCATAAATAAATTAGTTTACTAGTATTATTGGATATTATCACAAAAAAAACATACGCTTTAGGAACCATTTTTTTATGGAGGTGTCACTATTTATATTATAGCGTGTTCATGTAACGCGCAAGCGGTGTCGTGCGCGGCGGACACGGGCCGCTGCTACTGCAGCACCAAGGGCCTCGCGGGCGACCGCTGCGACAAGTGCGACAATACCAACCACTACCACGCTGATGTCTACAACAAGGGTGCCTGTTACTGTGAGTTGAACAAGGTTTTTTTAAGAGAAGGGTAACTGAGCGTCGGGATCACCAGGTGATTATCGTCGACCGCAGAACTAGATGAACCACAGATGCGTGGCCGGTCTTAGTTTACCAATGAGCGTAGAGGCAATACTTTTTCGTTAATTAAGTATAATTAACACGTTAAGTGCCAGAATAGCTTAGGGCCTTTTTAATGCGTCACAATTATATCGGCATTGAAGGTGTTGGCTAATGAAAATATTCAACATTTTTTTAAGTTAAAAATAGGTCCCATTTCGTTTTCAATGCATTTGAATTGTCAATGTTTGTACTTATTGATCTGGGCTGGGCTTTTACATGTATATTACATATAATATATCTATTTCCAGACGATCTAGCGGTTGACTATCAGTTCACATTCAACCTGTCAAAGAAGGAGGACCGACACTTATCCGCGATCAACTTCCGCAACGCGCCGGTGAAGCCGGACGTGGACGCGGACTTCAGCATCACGTGCTCGGCGCACGCGCGCATGAATCTCACCGTGCGCACGCGCGCGGACCCCGCCGAGCGCACGCTCTTCAGCGACCTCAACTGCACCAACTTCAGATACAAGTAACACATTACAAATTGTTTGATGTAATGTCCGGCTCGAAGGACCATGTATAAAACAACTATTTTTACTGTTTATACTTTAACTAGAGACGTATGTTTGTACTACATATAATGTTAAGTTAATTTTACATTTTGATTAGCGACAACTTGAAGAAGAACTAAGAAGCTCCAAAGTCCTAATGGTTAAGGGTACAGACTACTGATCTAGCGGTCGTGTGTTCGAATCTCAACATATAACAATTGTAGTGAACTCTTTCCTAGTATAAGCTTTTTTAAGCTTACCAGAATTATTAGTAAATAACAAAAGGCAATTAATATTGTTATAAAAAAAATGAACGAAGTACTTAACATGATTCGGGTTAAATAGATTATAGCAATATTTAAGAAATACACTTAAATAATAAAGCAAGGCCGTTCCATTATAGATTTGCGAAGTCGGAGCACGCGTTCGGTGTGGAGGACAACGTCACCTTGACGACATTCTTCGTGTACGTGTACGACTTCCGCCCGCCGCTCTGGATACAGATCTCCTTCTCCCAGTACCCCAAGCTGAATCTGCAGCAGTTCTTCATCACGTTCTCATCGTGTTTCCTGCTGCTGTTGCTGGTTGCTGCCGCCTTATGGAAGATCAAGCAGGTGATCATGGTCACTGAGGACCATCATAAAATTCTATAATAATACTGTCACGTTTAGATACCGGTAATGACCACTAAGAGACTAAGTGTTACGGCCGACGCTTACTGATAATTTATAAACCACAAAGATACCTTCCTACATCCAAACTTTCCCATTTATACTATTAATATTTTCTCAAACCAATAATGGCTTTGTATTCAGAAGTATGACATATACCGGCGCAGACAGCGACTGTTCGTGGAGATGGAGCAGATGGCGTCCAGACCCTTCAGCCAGGTCTGCGTCGAGCTGGAGAAGGGCGGTGGAGGTGAGGACTTTGAATTTCAGTTGTCTTATTCTGTTACATTTAGTTCTGGAAGCCGAAATCTTTGCGAGAGTATTTTGCATGTCTTTTTGAATATTTTGGCGACTTATTTATTGTTCTTCTTATTTATCCTCCCCCATCCTTCAAACTCCCTTCCAATACACCTCAAATGATTTTCTGCGCAGCAACTCGTTATTAAAATTACTAAATTCTTTTAATCCGTGCGGACGAAGTTGCGGGCATAATCTAGTCTGTTAAACCCAGCACGTTGTGCAGGTGTGGGCGTGCCCGCGCCGGTGGCGCTGGAGCCGTGCCGCGGGGGGCGCGCAGCGGTGCTGTCGCTGCTGGTGCGGCTGCCCACGGGCGGCACGGGCCGCGCGCCACCTCTGGGCGGGTTAGCCGTCGCCTCCGCGCTCGTCACCCTCGGCCACCACCACGCGCCGCCCGCCAAGCGCCCGCGCCACCGCTGACACATCACCTGCTGCTCACTGTGAGTTACAAATACTATAACAGTGACAGAGCCCGCATACGACATAACGCTCATTCCTTTGACACGCTCTACTATAAAAAAAAAAGAACACGACTAGAAAAATAAAACTCTTCATTATATTTCGGAGAACAGTAACTTCTTGTAAAGGCGACAGCAATTTTGTAAAAAAAAAACGAAAACAATAAAGTTACGAGAAATGTATAAGATGAAAAGAGATAGATAATAGATTGTCAACTCCATATTCGACTCTCAGGTGAATGACCTTTCGTATCATTGCTTGTTGGCCGTAGTTTATTTAAATAACTCTGAGTGCCGCATTAAACTAAATGTTTAATATTTGTTACAGATGAAAACACCAATGTAAATAAGTGCGTTAAATACTGTACTATGTACATAGCTATAGTGTTTTGCTCAAACTGTCAAGTTTGATACGTTAATACTCAGCCTGTAGCCGCACGGACCTGCACAGCGGCGCAGTGACAAGAACATTGTTTAATCTCATCTATAGTCTATGGTTTGATGTTCTATAACTATGGCAGCAAAATTACATGTATTTTATTTTACTCGTATTTAAAGACAATATTAATTGTTTAGTCTTAATAATACGAGACCTAAGTCCGATAGTCATAAGCAGTGTTTGATCGGTCATCATAGTATATCTGAAGAAATACGAAAAGAAATTTTCTAGATTACTATGAACTAGTAACCATAGAGTAAACTTTATTTTACGCATTTTATTGAAATATACTACTTATAAAAACGGCTTAACTCCGGGTAAATCGGTGTCGGTGTCGACTAGTTTGAGCCCATCGTGGGCTCATCTTCAGGGTGAGTGGGATTGGTACTGTAGTGCGTTCGCGGCCCGTCGCTCACTGCGCGCCTGCGCTCATGGGCGCGCAGGGGGCGGGGGGCGCAGGGGGCGCTGGTAACGTCGACGAGTTCGATGTAAAAGCGTTGCTGGTATGATAATTCAATTTTTATAAGTAGTACAGTGAAATGTCTCACGAAAGTTTTATTAATATAATTTAGTTTTTAAATACGAGCAGAATAAATTCTTTTTATGTACGTAACGATCTATGCATTAGATTTTATTTAGTGGTTATTCAACACTTGACTATAGTTATTTTTGCTTGTCGAAGGAATCGCATCTCTTATAGTTTTGTTATTCAAATATTTAAAAGACTAAATGGGCATTATGTAAATGTCATATAATTGTTTTTTTAACACTATTCTATGTTGTAAGGTCTTTCATAGATCAATTTTTATATTTATTTTTTTAGGTTATTTTTACATCACAATATTTTTACATCACCGTTAATCGATTATTTCAAATTAACTATAGGTGCTTTGATTTGATTAATATCGTTTGGAAATTTTAATTATCTATGAAATTACCATAGATAATGATATCTTTTTAATTTTGCTGTTATAATATTTATTCTTAAACAGTATTTTATTTTTTTAGTTTTCACTGCCATGCTTAATTAAGATTCTCTTTGTTTTAAATGTTTGGTAAATGTAAAGCAATATAGTATCTAACGTCCACATGTTATAGCGGCCGGCAAACATCTAAAGTAATGCATAAATTTAGTTGAGCAGTGGTCCATTTTTCGGTCTCTGGCGGAACGCGGGCCGCGGATGGATGTCGACTTTGCTATTGGTTAATCAATCGACCCTTGTTCCCGCCAAAAGTGTTCGCGTAATCTTTCCCCCACCACGCCGCGATTCGTTTAAGACGTCTGCCCGCTGTTATATCGTGTTGCCAGCAATACGTGTCTTCATTACAACGATGTGATTATCCATCACGATGTAGTTTCATGTATAGAACGATTTAGAACTTTCCATTTTTTTTTTTTTTTAATTTCCTTTACAACTAGGACTTAGTGATTTTTGAATTAATTTTAGCGTACGCTAGCGAACCTTGTACAGTATACAAGTTTGGTCGAATAAAATCTCTTTGCGTGTAAGCAGAGGTTTTTTATCAGTATAGTATTTCATATACAGTACAACAAATTTATCTGGCCCGGTACTAATCAAACGCTTGCTGTCTCCTCTGTCAGATATTGCTACTCGCCGGGCCAGATAAATTGGTAGCACTATAAGTGGAAAGTGACGTTCACCATTTTCTAATTGTAAATAATTCAGCTTTGACAAGACTATGAATATTTTTCTTACGACTGATATGATATGTAAATCGTGTAAAAAAATCCTATATATACGTTTTTTTTTTTTCTAAAAAGCATTTATTTTTTTTTAGATGTTGTGTCGAATTGCTGTTTCGAGAACGGATTGTTTTTTAATTAGTTTTTGGTGACATTATAAAAAGTTAAATAAAATTCAAATGACATTTGAATTAAGACTTAGGGTCCTTTAAGAAGCGAAGCTACTTCTCTCAAAGGCGCCGGCCATTGACAGAGGTAGGTTAGCTTCTTTCAACTCAACTGTGGTTCCTCTGGTAATTCAGATGTCTGGGCGTCGATGATCACCTTTGTGAACCCGCCGCTAGTTAACCTCCTCTTATAAAAAAGTCATTTTTTGAGGTGAAATTAATTTTGCAGGATTTTTGATAGCGTCTTAGTTTTTTTTTTTTTAGAAAAATTGTGTTGGACCCACGTTTATAGACATTTCGATTTCGACACAACAACGAAACAGTTTTTAATGTAAGTAATTTGTAATCTGTATTATAGTAGTAATTAGTTTTAAGTCATGTAAAACTACGTTTGCTTGATTTTTTTTTATCATAACATGGTTTTCAGTTAGCGATACTGCCAGCGTATTAACATTTAAGGTAATTTCAGTCAAATATTATTTTCATATCAAAATTTAGTAATCAAACTATAATCAAGGCAGTAAGGAACTATGTGGATGGATTTTTATATCTGAAGTTATACTTTTTTTTTTAATACTAGTAGAATTTTTTTAATTTACTAATATTTATTTTAGCATACCAACGTAATCGGGAAACCGTATCCTTAACCTAGGCTACTGGCGCTTCATCATCATCATCAGCCCCTGCCTGCCCACTGTTAGATATACGCCTTACTCAATGCCTTCCACAGTATGCGGTCCTCCG
>JAODUI010000017.1:1707832-1718364 GCA_027563995.1 Papilio gigon | reverse complement strand
AGACTATATTCTACTCATTATTGTTATCTGTCTCTGTGCCAAATTTCAACCAGAATCATTGAGTCGTGTTGGAATTACCTGCCAGCAAACATCCATCCACATGAATTATCGCCATTATATCTATTTTAATTGTCACTACTCACTGATAGATGCCGCTTTTCTAAATTTATGAATATATTTGAAACTATCAAATGGTAAAATCTTTTTTCAAAACAGTATTCTTATTTCAGATGGGTCTGGGCGTTTTCTTTAAAGTAATGGAAACCAATCCTAATTCTATATTTGGCTTAATTAATTATCTGCCACTGGTTTCTTTGGGAATCCTTGTAATATGTTACAATTCAGGTAAAAAAAACTATTTTTATCATTTTGTAAAACTGTACCCGTCATCGATATAACCTGACGAGTCTGAGAAATTTTGTTCAATCTTTTTTTTACTTCAGGTATTGGATCAGTATATTTATTACTATTCTCCGAGCTTCTAGAAACATCTGTGAGAATGACAGGTATTTGTATCTGTATGTTTTTCTCGACTTTAACAATGTTCTTGCTGGCCAGGTATTTCGAAGGGCTGATATCTTTTATTGGTTCAGCCACGACCTTTTGGCTTTACAGTGCTAATTGTCTGTTCTTCTCTGTGTTTGTTTTACTCTGTATACCAGAGACTAAGAACAAGACGTTTGTTGAAATACAAGAGGCTTTAAATAGTGGTATGTTTGTTAAAGAATGATTTGAATTTGTGTAAAGCTTTTTAATATACCATTTGTGATTTAATTTTAATTTTATTTCAAAGAATATGCCCAAAAAGTTATTCTTAAGAATTATTTCATAATTGTAAGGACGCATCACAACATGGCTACGTTGTTTAAAAAAATAGCAATGAACAAGTTGTGTAATTTTAGGTACTTTATTTTATTAGGCGCCTTTTTTTGTAATGTATTGGTTCTGTAGATTTTGTTACTCAGTTCTCTCAGGCGCTTTACCATTTTTGTCTTTGCAACAATATGTCAAAACAGACTGGTTTATTGTACATACTTTTTAATCTATCGAAAGAATACCCATAAAGAATAAATCGTAAACAGACAATGTCGACATTGTCATCCAATCTATTAATCTAAATGACAAACGTGAACAATAATCATGTATTTTTTACAAGATTTTTTATGTAAAGAAAATATTTCCAATGAGGAATCTCAATAAAAATCTTCATTTTTATTGTATATCTGTAAACAATGAATCATTTGAGATGTCTACCGTTAAATCTGTCTTACACAAGAGGTTATGCTGTTTGTGATCCGTTAGTAAACGTTATAAATTCAAATTGATGCATTTGTAATGATAATAAGATACGTGTTTATTTCTTTTTGGCACTGTTCTTTCAGTTGTAGCAATCCGATGCATTTGATATGCTTCAAGCAATGGACCGCGGATATGGTACAGGACATTATAACGAGTGCAATCAATTTGAAGTTCGCGCTTTGGGATACACATTTTAAGAAAATGGTACGTAATTAACTTTAAAAATTATAATTCACTTTAAAAACAGTGGCAGACAAATAGTTTTTCTTTTAAATAGTTTATTATAATAAAACATAACCTCTAATTTTGTTTTAGTTAGTCCTTTCTAGAACTAAGTTTAATTGAATTTGTTTTCTGTTATATGTATATCAGAGATAAATAAAATTTGTACGCACAGAACACATTAAAGAATGCCAAAGTGATGTTATTGCAAGAGATCAATGAGCCGGCTCTTAATCTGGCCGTGTCAAAGGCCGCGTCTCTTTTGGGCGCAAGTGATGTCTCAATAAAGGACAATTTGATATGGGAATACGATTATCTTGGCAGGTAATATTACTTAAATTACACCTAACAGTAACCAAATCACAAATAATTAATTACACATACCTCCTGTCTTCGTAATTTATTGTACCATTTGAAAAAGATAAGAGTATTTCATCGCGGGATTTAGACATTAAAAAGGTGTTTAGTTTGGGTACGTAAGGTTTTCTAATAAGTCAACTCTAATCCTACACTTCTAAAGATATTTATTTTGGGAATCGCGGCGAAGATACGTTAGAAAAAAATTAGTATATTTTATTTAATGACCAACAGAGTATTCTCAATGATGTGCGATATAATATTCGTGTCGACGTCAACACATGCGTGCGTTGCGCGCTTTGCGGAGCAATCGTCGGTACCCGTCATGTGCGTCAGGTCGCGCGCGCACGCCAGCCTGCAAGCCCTCGCCACAATCATGTCTATCATAGTAAGCAGTGTAGCCTGAACTTTTCTCGTTCAAATGGATAGTAAAAACTAATAGTTTCAATCATGAAGTATTGCTATTAAGTTCTAACAGGAGCGTCTACAAAAAAAAAGGATTTAGTTTCAACGATTCGAGACCATAAATATACTAAATTGTTAGCATGCGCACGATTACAGAAATCGATTAGAAATGTAGTAAAATTGTAGTATGTAATTAACTAACGATTGCAGGAAGAATACGGCACAATGAATCATCTTAACCTTGCGTATATTGGCAAGGCTCATCCTGTCCTAAACTCTTACCTACTGCTGTGTCCCATGTTAGGAGCCAACCTTAAGTTCAAGTGTTGCTGTGAGGTATATAACGTATTTTTTCTCAAAAAGTTATATGAGAGCGTCTTTAAGTTATGAAGTATTGCTATTCAATTTACGACAGGCGTTTTGTATACAAAAGTTAAATTTTTATAAGTCATGAAAATATTTTTGCAAAATTATAAACAAAACTCAAGTACTATCATAGAAAGTATGTAATTATTGTAAAACATATTTGTCTGAAAACAGAAATGTCCCGTCAGCCCACTTCTGTACAAAGCCAGCGAAGAAATGACCCTAAAAAGTCACACAGTAATAAAGCAGTGTAAACACAAGGATGATGTACTGCACCAGGCTTGTGTGGTTATTGCCGGGCCCGCCACTAACAAGAAAGAGAATATAAAGGAATTCAAGTTTGGCGTTGAGGTTTGATCTCAAAGTAAAATTACAGATACGGGTGAATTGGTTGTATTTGCGAGTGTTTAAGCCTGAAATCAATCTAGTCCCTAAACCCTACTTACGTTTTTCTAATACAAGATGGGAAGGTTTTTACTATCTCCAATCCATTAATTTTGGGAATGGCACTGAGCAATAGTCAATTCACTATATTAGTTGGTTGCACTGTTTACTATAAAAGTGTAAACAAATATTATTATTTTAACTAACTTAACCCAGGTTGTGCTGCAATTTGATATTTATATAACACTCTGGTGTGGTCAGTATGGAATTTAAAAAAAAAGTAACATACATGTCCTTTCATACATCTACTGGAGTTATTTTCTAAATAACATCCATCCAAACATCTGAACTTTACTATCATCATTGGCCGTAGGCCTCCCCCATCAACTGCCACGATAACCGGTCCTATAGTTGATACTTATAATATTTTTTTTAACTGCTTTACTACTCATATAGATATATATTGTCTCTGTTCTTTTAAGACAACATGGATGACAGTTTAAACAAATTTAATTTTCAGGACATAGAAAGATGTAACAATGTAAATAAGTGGATATTCTTCCACACATTCCCCCGAGGTGCGGAGATCGATGATGAGTTGTTCATGCATATGAATGCAAGAACTTTTAATGCATTTAATAATATGCAATATATTGCTGCTGCGTTAATGGCTAAAGCTGTGCAAGGACATATGTTTTGAATAAATAAGTTGAAATTTAATGTTTCTATATATTTAAACTAACGAAAGAGATCTTATAGTGCCATTGATAAATTTCCATATGAAAATTATTTTTTTTATACGAGAACGGGCAACATGTGGCGGGGTAACAAGAGTGATCATCGACGCAGACATCCGCAATACTAGAGGAACCATAGACGCCTTGCCTTTGGGAGTGGCAAGCTTGCTTCTTGAAGGAACCTAAGTTGATTATACAATTAGATGATTTTTATAGCAATAAAAAAATATATATATTGTTTATGCTATAATTTCTGAAAACATTGAGTTAACAAACATTGGCTTTTCATTCATCAGAGTTAATAATTAACTAAAACATTTTCCGATACACTTACACCTTGCGCTATTTCTATACACCTAGTTACCACATCTTGTCACTTAGTACATTCACTTAATCTCTTTGGTTCAAATATTTTCCTCGCATAGACTTTGGCAATGGTACAACACCAGGACATGGTACTTGTCCATATATTTCACAAAAGCAAGCCCTTTCACAACCGACACCGAAATTAGCTGGATTATCCTTCTTCTCCGCAGCTGTAGCCTCCGCTTCTAAAACCTCTTTCGATTTACCCACCGTATTTAATAAATGGTCCAATATATCTTCTTTAGATTTATTATCGACGTCGACCAAAATACGTCTCCCATCTTCAAAATAACACTTAATAAAGGGTGAAGGTGTAAGGTTCTTCATAGTGACTACCTGTACGTCGGGATTCTTGTATTGTATCTGTGGTAAATACCAAAATACGAAGTCTTTCGTACCATTATTGTTTTGGCCGTAAATATTATATGCGACCGAAAATATTTTTATTTTATCCTTGAATACTAGTTTTCCGGCATTGAGGTAGTTTAAAGTACGGCGAATAGGAGCTCTTCCTTTCATGAACGGCATTTTTGAGGAATTCCTAAATTATTTTAATCACTTAATAACCTCTGAAAATATTTAGTTCAAATAATCTTTGACATATGACAGCTGATAGCTGTCGCCCATAGAACACAGAGAATAAAGTATAGATAAAAACACAAACTTTGAGCCACTTTGATTAGAATTTGAAAGAAAAAATCTTCTATTAAAAAACTATAAAAACTTTAAGGAGTTTGAATTATACTGTCCTCAAACCAGTCAGTATTCTTTCTTTCAATTTCAACACATGTAATGTCAATGATATTGTATCATGACAATTTAAATAGAGCAGTAAAAATGATTTCTTAAATTTTCAAGTGTACCTAAATAATTAGTTCCGACTTAATTACGTTCAGCCACACCAGCGTCTTCATGTCTATACTCTCAGAAAATGGAGTAGAAAACACAAAGAACTACGCCCAAAATGAATTTTTTTCGAGTCACTTTCACACCGGAAGAAAGGGAGAATGAATAAATGTTCAAAAGTCAAAAACCCTTGCAAATTATGCTTCCGGAGTGTAACGACCAAAACAGGGGTCCAGTGTAAGGGTGTTTGTAAAAAATGGGCTCATTACAAGTGCTTAAACTATACGCCGGGAAAAATTCAAGATATCAAAGCTGGCTTGATAAGAATCACATGCCCTTGCCCCGATTGTAACTCGTCCGAACCAAAAGAAATAGTATTAGATTCTCCATACGCGTGTACAAACTTTCAATGCCCGGCGAACAGTCTCCCGATATGTGAGTCGACCGAATGCCCTAGTATGTACCATTTGACAAACCAAACCATCCTGCCAGAACCGTCTCCGTCCAGTATAACAGCTAACATGCGTTCTAGATGTTCCGTAAAGCGATTTGATCGGTCTTCCACGCCTCCTGTACTTATGAACTGGCCACCGGAATCATCCTCGTTTCCGAACTCTTTAAGTACGAGCTGTAGAAAGAAATGCGATTCAAGCACATATAAAGCTTACTTCCCGAGTCCGAGATGTCAACAATCGAATTGTTCACACTCGCATTGTTCGAAAGTTAAACACAAGATGTGTTCACCGATACGATCTCTGTCTTGTTCCTTTGTCGGCGAATCGGTATGCAATGGTTAGTACCAAAAATACCTTTATACCTATTAACACACGATTGATATTTGAGAAGCAAAGGATTATCGTTGTATGGTCGTATTATGAGAAGAGATGATTGGCACATAAACAATGTTTGTTTTTATGTGGAATGTGGAATGTGGAATGTGGAATGAACTACAAAGGTAGACGAAGACCGAAATATTGATGGTTTGTGGGAATGACATTCGTAAGGGTCTGAATTTGATATGACGGCGGTTAGAGATGTATGGAGTACAATGACGTCACTACGCAGGGAAAAGGGCAGGTTGATGATGACATATGATATATTAATAACTATATACAATGTAGAAGTAAAAAAAGATCATACGAATTGAGAATCTGTAGTGATAGTCATCGCGGGAGTCGGGCGCGTAATGACTTATTTTTTTTTAGTTAATGTAAAACCTCTTTATAACAAAATCTAATATTTTTAGATTCGGGTTCAACGTGGATACAGAAAGATACAAAAAGAAGTATAGGTAATCAGTTGATCATAATTTTGAATAAAAAAACTAAGAATTGTTTTTGGATTCAAGTATCTAATAATATAGCGGGATTGCCATGCTTTATTTCCGTAGTCTGTTTCTCTAAACAAGCGACAAATGAGAAAAAACATTTTATTCAATGTATAAATCGACATACTCTTCAAACTAATTGGTGTCGCCACCATCGATAATATTATAACCAGTTGATTAGCAGATACAAAACAATCATTTATTTCAAAAAGATTTTACTTCCAATTTTCGACACTTTAATGCCAAATGGAGTTACTTAATCTATGACATGGGTCTCTCATAGAGTACGTTAGTGATTTTCATCAATGATATACAGTGCTGACATCTATAATTTCAGCTCGTGATGCAGAAACATCTCCTAAATACATTTCATCGTCTGACTCTCAGTTGTCGAAGGCGCGGGACACGCAGAAGTCATTATATTGCACTATGGAACAGATGTGTACAACGGTCGGTCAGCTCTCGGGCCAGCTGAAAGAATTGATGTGTAGAATGATGGAAGCTTTCGAGAAGACAACTGCCCATAGTAAATACGACACCGCGATATAACTGTTTATGCTTATTATGTTAGAAAGAATTAATTTACAATACATACTGTATATAATTTGACTAATAAAAATTAGAACACATTTTGTTATGATTTTTCTCTGTAGTTTAAGTAGGGTAGTTTTAAGAGATAATGATATAGCGCTGACCATAAGCTGTTATAAATTTTCGTTTTCTTATCGGATATTAAATGTTACCATCGTTACTAAGCCTACTTAGATCTTTAGGTAATATGTTTGGTAAACAAAATAATGATATCAATTAATACCTATCAGAATAAGGGTCGTAATTTAGGTCGTGGGTGGTATCCTATCATTCGACTATTGTTCTGAACCATATTCTAACACAAGCTTTATCAAGCTTGCCTGAAATTGTATAATGTCAGTAAATTAACTAAAAATTACTAATATTTTACTAAAAAAAAATTGCGTGACAGTTGAAATATAACACGACCACAGATAATTGATCAATTTGCATTTAAATCTTATTCTCAGATGTGGTAGGAACTGTTCAAAAAGAAGAAAAATGAAATGGCTATGACAACGTCTAAATCTGCTGTCAATTCTTGATATATTTTTTTTACAAATCATGCCGACCTAAAATAATGAATTCGCGTAACACAGAAAGAAAATAGCCAACCATGTTCATTTACTTGAAACGGTGTTAAGCATTCAACAAAAATGTCCAAGTGCAGTAAGGTAAAAAATCCTTGCAAAATTTGTTTGGGACCCGTCACTTTGAAAAACGGATTACAATGTAAAGGTGCTTGCAAAACCTGGATGCATTTCGAGTGTCTGAACTACACTCCAGGTAAGATCAAAGATATAAAGACCGGTATTATCAAAGTCACCTGCCCCTGTCCGGATTGCAAGACGAGTGAACCCAAAGAGTACCGTACCGACACACCGTTCAGTTGTACCAACATAAAGTGTCCGGCGAACCGTCCGGCGAAGTGCGACAACAAGGAATGTCCATCGAACAAAGCACCGGACAAAATTAATCAAACGTCAACCAATCTAATACCCGCTTGCCCGTTGACTAAATGCGGTATAGACTGCAAAAGGAACAGTTTCCCTCAGCTACCGAGCGCTCCAGCGCCACCTATCGGCAAACCGTGTGCTCCCAGATCCTCGTCAGTAAGTATCAATCCTTCGCCCAGTACAGACGACCCTTCAGGCGACGCGTTTAAAAATCCTCGTGCAGACCTGTCCTCTTTGGGTACTCTACAGCAAATGTGCCGAACTGTCGGTCAACTGGCGAATCAGATCAATCATTTGATGAACAAGATGAAGCAGGTGGTGAGCGAACCGGAGGGAGGTGGGTCTTGCATGAAGAAGGATAAAAATAAACCGTGCCTCCCGCCCGCTGCCGCCGCAGAGAAGAAACCTAATTGCCCGAAACCTTGTCACTGCCCTGGTAATCCTAATCGGAAAAAATGATTCCTGTAAGAGTTCCTTGTAATGTCAAACTGCGAACGAAAGTTTACCAACTAGATAATACATCTATTACATCTGTTTACACAGTAAATAGTTTCAAAACTGCCGTCTATCTTCCTTTGTCGAGCTCAATATTTAATTATAAACTAAATAATATTAACCTTTAAGACTTTTGAAAATGTTTTACTTTTAAATATTAAATATGTAATAAATCCATAATCATATTGTGTTTACATCTATAACGTGACGATTTTCTGTCTATAGAAAGATGGACCAAGCGAATTCTAAAAATACCCCTTACAAATTGATTGGTCTATTTATGTCTATATTTTGTTTACTAAATTTCACCTCTTTCAAATATCTATAATTCTGCTCCTATTTTTGATCTTATCACCCTACTAATGTTACAAATGCGAAAGAAGATGGTTGCATGTTAGCAGGTAACTTCGAAACGGCTGAACGAATTTAGAGGTTTTTTCCTAATTAATAGAATTTTCAGTTGGAGGTATATATCTTCATATCCAAATCCCAGGCACGTATGTAACACTAAGTTTTTAGGAAAATTAATGGTTCGTCACTTGCTAGCCAACCCTATTTGGTGTTGTATACATTGATGGACATTTTGTACACGTGTGCATTTCCTATAATTAACTTCATTGAAACTAACACCAGAGCATCCGTATTTTGACCCTCGAACAATCTTTGAGAAGTCATCCGTGAAATTCGACAGGCCGTTGCCTTGAATATGGAGTTACTAACAGCCATATTCTGTACGAGCGAGACGATTTGAAAATGAAAATATAAAGTATTTTAATAACTGAAACAAAATACTTAAAGCGTTGCGGATGAGAAAGGAATATGTACATTTGTGTGTATGAAAGAATATTGATCTATTTATTTATATATAAAGAAAAAAAAATCATTAATATATAAATTAATTTTTTTATGGATTTAGAACTCATTGCTATTGCTTAATGACATTTCAAAAACACTCGATTGACACATACTGTTGTCTGTCTGTTGATGGAGATAAGGTTGATGATGATGATGACGTCCGGCGTGACGTATCCGTCAATGAAGCTATCTCCGACAGTGGGATCTGAAGTGACTTGCACCCGAACTTAGTCTCGAAAGTCCGGTCACACGGCGCACAGTGCAACCGTAGTCATATATGTCGGTATAGAAAGGTTTAGTCCGATTTTCCACTTTAGGCAGAGATCATTATACTAATAAAATGTTCCGATAGTCGATATACAAATAATACAATACAAGTATTAAAGTAAATCAGAATAATTACGCTTTAACCGAGCAGTTTCGTATTGTACAGGTCTGATTGCCAATCAAACTAATGTTCAAGTTTTGTAGTTTTGTACACACCTGTACCGCTCGCGTGGCCCTGAACGAACAAAAGAATTAATCCAGTCACCGGGGAGACATATTCAGTTTGTATTAAGTTTTAATTGAACATTGAAAAACAATACTATACTACAAACTATAGCGTCGGTGGCGCAGTTGTTAAGCGCTTGACCGGACCGGACCTTACTCGACGTTGTCCAGGTTCGATCCCCTCCAATGTGTTTTTTTAATTATCGAATTGCATACGTACATTAACCGACGCTCTTACGGTGATGAAAATGTATGCAACCTGCACATATCAGCAAAGAAATTCAAGATATGTGTGGAGTCAACTAACACGCACTGCGCCAGCGTGGTTGACTATGGCCTAGTCACCCCTAATAATAGGGTAGGCTCTGAGCCCCTTGATGGGGACGTATAATGAGCTGATGATGATGATGAAAAACAAATGAAGGTGTCAATTTAAACATGGCTGCCGTGTATCTATTTAATAATGACGTAGACGTGCCCATACTGAACGTTTTTGAGCCTATACGAATATACTCAGGGCATCTGTAGATATTATTTAGCGACTTTGTGACAAATATATCAATTTCATATTAAAAGAATAACGTAATAATAAGTTGCATTCATTCCTAACCTATAATATTTGGTTTAGCTCGCTTCTTCGTACGCGCAGCATTAAAGAACTTGTGTGCTGTCAGACTTTATTCCACATGTATGTCAAATTTCACCGCAATTCCTTAAATATTGAAGATACGTTAACAAACATCCATGCAAACAATATAATATTATACTACTTATAAAATCAGTGAGCGACGGGCCGCGAACGCGCTATAGTACCGATCCCACTCACCCTGAAGATGAGCCCCCGATGGGCTCGAA
>JAODUI010000017.1:1697462-1707732 GCA_027563995.1 Papilio gigon | reverse complement strand
ACCGATTTACACGTGAGTTAAGCCGTTTTATAAGTTGTATAGTGAAATGTCTCACGAAAGTTTTAATAGTTTAATATAATATTAAGTAAGAAATTTGACAATTTTTTGGATTTATTATGACAAACATTAAATGATTACTAAAGAAACAATCGTATAAGACATATTTCTATCTCTATTGTTCTCTTTAAAATAG
The DNA here is from genome assembly GCA_027563995.1 of Papilio gigon. Taxonomy (NCBI): domain Eukaryota; kingdom Metazoa; phylum Arthropoda; class Insecta; order Lepidoptera; family Papilionidae; genus Papilio; species Papilio gigon. Next base: position 1,707,539 of record JAODUI010000017.1, on the reverse strand, counting down.
TTGAGACAACAATAGTTGTGAACAACGTTGAAAGAATGGTATGGATACAAAAAAAAAGTAAAATACTATTTAATTTATAATACGTCCTTCCGATGACCGAATTGATATCATTATTATAAGATCTTGTTTATCGTTTTATATAAATCGGCGAACATGTGACCGCTTCGTGATTATTAACAGATACTTTATAAAAAAAACAATGCAGCTGTCATAAATAGAATTTACATGCAGTCAGTAAATGAGACACAATGAGAAGAAATTGATTTGGTGAGTTGAAAATATTTATAACATCAAAACTTTGATGTAAAAATACTAATTTAAATTGAAAATATAACGACTTAATTCACTTGTAAATCGGTGTCGGTACCGACTAGTTGCGAGTTTATCGAGGGCTTCTTCAGGGTGAGTGGGATTGGTATTATTTCAGGGTCGTGGGACTTCGCTTATTATGGAGACCCCACGACAGACACTTAAGTTTTTGCCGTTTTATTCTTAAATAATGTCTCACAAAAGTTTATACATTCTAAAAATATTATTTAAATAAAATTAGTCGCTTCGTAATCTATCGGTTCTATATAGAATTGTAAGTACCGAATTATATTCAATATCGAATTTAGAATTATTAACATTAGAGATTTTTGTAAAAAAATTTTTTTCTTTAAATTTTCCAAACTTGTATTTGGAGTCCTTCATTTCAGTCATTGCATATATAGTTAAATAAAAGTTAATTTATAGACCACTCCTTACTACCGCAACGGAATTAAAATAAAATTTCATCCACTTCCATCCAAACTTTCGTATGTATTACTTAGGCAGATTATCCATAAGTTCCTAAGCGCAAATCTCAAGAGCAGCTGAACCGATTTCGGTTATACTTATTTTAGAGTATCCCTTGAAATGCAGAGTGTAATTTAAAAAAAAAAATGCATTACAAAATTCTAGAACACTTTCCTATACTCCCATGCAATCGATTCGTAAAAAAAAAATATTGCTGTTCGTTAGTCTCGCTAAAACTCAAGAACAGTTGAACGGATTTATCTTATCTTGGTCGTGGAATGTTCGTGGAGGTCTAGGGAACGTTTAAAAGGTGAGAAAAATTAGAAATACTCCCGTGAAAGTCTTAAAAATAGCATTTTTCCATTTACCAAACAAACGTTATTTTCCGAAGAGGAAATGTTTTTTTTTTTAATTTCCTACTAAATTCAATAATCTTTTTATTTATATCCTTTAAGGCGAAACAGAGTTCGAAGGGTCAGCTAGTTATACTTAAAAGTCAAATTGAACTTTAACACGATACCATAAAGTTTAAGTATTAGTGTGGAGGTTCATAGTAGACGAAACAATTGAATGTTTGGAAGTACGCAGTTCACCGTGCCAACTAGTAAATTCATAAATCTTTGGTAAGAAAATGTAAATGGGAAATTCGTGTATTCACATTTTTTTCTAATCATAGCATATATATGTTTATTGTCTAGGCATATTTAATTTAAAGATAGAATCTAATACCTGTGAATCTTATATGTTAAGTTAACTTTATCTGATTATTTTATTTAATGTGTCGATTATATCACAGTGGAATTATGGACTCACGCGGTTAGTTCTGACAGAAAATATCTACGCTAACAAGTAACCTACAAACATGGAAATAATACATTAAACAAGCTTTAAAAAAATCGTTAATATTTTGTCCATATATAGTAAATCTAAATCAATAAACAAGTTATATTATATACAGGACATCTAAACTACGACAAATAAGTCATGATGCTTTTTGACATTGATAGATGGCGCTAGTGAGCTGGAATAATTTAGTTTCAATTATGCCGGATTATGACCGGATACTGGCAGTTAAGTAAAAGAATAACAAGATCGAAAATGAGTAAAGAGGTTAGTATATTAAAAACTTTTTAGTAATTTATCATTGGGTTATATAAGAAATTCTTTTTAAATTTCCCTATACCACTTAAATGCATTATCGCAATTAATCTACAATTACTCAAAATTAATCATTGAATACAATCTACAGTATAACTACATTAATTATTAGATATAAATAAATTGGCGAAGATTGAATTGTTCGGTAAATTAGATCACTTTCGTTCTCCGTTGAAGTTGTACCTTTCTTTATTTAAATCATGTATTTAATTATCAATATATAATAAATATTTATATAATAAATGGAACGTCACGAGTACGAATACGATAGTATAGAAAAGACGTCAGTCGTAATGTATACTTCGATTAAGTTTCAATTATTAATAGTGGCCTGTAGTAAGTATGATATTTTTTAATTAGATTTCCTTCACAGAGTCCAACATCAGTGACCTACCTAATCGTATCATTAGAACTGCATCTATTATTTTTCTATAATTAAAAATAATATAAAAATACGAGTGAATACAGATATGATGGTTGATAGAGATTGTTTCACATAAAAAAATGCCTTGGTCCTTTACGTGGTCTGAGATTAAACGCGGATGTGGACGCCCTCTGTGGCACTACGAGGAATTAAAACATTAAATGTACTTGTTCCTTGTGAGACGAACTTCGCGGTTACAATCAACAAGGAGCCGTTAGTGCTAAGGGTTCCTTGGAGATCCCGGTACCCTCTTCACTTGCAATTGAGATTGGCCACCGAGGATTTAGTGGGTCAAATCTTATATAACCCTGTCATCCACCCAGAAGGCAGGGTATCTTTCGATGTTTCCAATAAAATCTTGGTAAAAGGCCAGGATATTTGACAACTGCTATCTTTTGTTTTTAGTTAACATTGGTCAGATTATAGTGGGGTATAGTGTGGGATGGTCGGCCCCGATCATTCCTAAGTTACAGGACAACTCAACGTCGCCTCTGCCCGAGCCAATAACAGACCTTCAAGCGTCATGGGTTGGCTCACTGCTCTATATAGGAGCCATGATTGGTAAGTTCAATAATGCTGTCAGTTCAAACGAGAAATATTTTACTCAAAGACAAACTACATGTTTGTCGCTAAGATTTATAAATTAATATTTTTTTAAACGCGTAATATTAGCTACTACTAATTTCAATTTCCCATTGGTCTGATCGACGGACCAATCGATTAGCTCAATGGAATTTTTTCCCGTAGGGCCGATTGAATCCATAGAATCAATCGGCCCGATGGGAAAAAAGTCGGCCGACTTGCCAAAGACGATGCATTCTTGTATTACTATATCACTTGACTTATAACATGATTTTCACAAATTTACGGATCAATTGAAATAATCATAGCTTTCTTTTGTTTAAAAAATATTGACTGCATTTTCCTTCTAATAGTATTTCGTTGTTGTCCCTATGATCGATGAGAAGTGTGTCTAATATTTCAAAGCGTCAATTAACGGTCGAGTTATTTAATTATTTATGTGGTAGAAAACAACAATGTACTTTAATCCATCTTTTGTACGATAAATTACATTTAAACTATATTTTTTTTATAATTTTTCAAATGTAACACAAAATAACGAACACCAAGCGTGATCTTTGCGCGCCATCTGTCAAAGTCCGCGTCAAAAGTAACCTCATCCTCAACTAGTCATAGACTAATAGCACCTTTCAGAACACAGATTGTATCCGATTTGTTAAATGGTTTATAGTTCCTACATCTTCTATCTTCTATATATATAAAAATGAATTGCTGTTCCTTAGTCTCGCTAAAACGTTCGAGAACGGATGAACGGATTTATCTTATCTTGGTCTTGGAATGTTCGTAGAGGTCTAGGGTAGGTTTAAAAGGTGCGAAAAATTAGGAAAACTTCCGTGAAAGCCTTAAAAATAGCCCTTTTCCATTTCCCATAGAATCGTTTATTCCGAGGAGGAAATGTTTTTTTTTTGTATTTCCTACTAAATTCAAAAATCTGTTTATTTATTGCCTTTAAGGCGAAACAGAGTTCGTGGGGTCAGCTAGTTACAAATAAATTTCTTATAAGTTCTTTTTTTATTAGATTATTATTCTTTAAGATATCAAATAATCCGATATTTTTTTAATTAAATTGAAAAAAAAAACGATTAAATTTCGGGAATTTTAATGTAATATATACATTATAATAGTCCTTTATATTATTTTATTTGACACAACCTTACACAGTAAGGCATTAATTGATTGCATAGATAAAACGGTTGATACAAAAATCATGACCTACGCACGACGGCTAATGTTTTATCAAAATTCGTCACTTGATTAAAAGATAAATGTTGTAATCACACAAAAAAACAATTTGTTTGTAAGCAGTGTTTATAAAACTTTATTGGGGACTTTATATCAACACATCAGTCGCATTATATTTAAATAATACAGACAAAAACAAACGCAAGACTGAAGACTGGATTGTATGAAAGAGTATGTGTAAGAAATGTGTTAGTTCAGATATGAGGACTGACAGAGATGTATGGAAGAGTACATAATATGCCAACCCTCAATGAGAAGAAGGGCTGGTAGGTGATGAGACAAAACAAAACACAAAAGTCACAAGTAAAGAAACAAAAAGCAATAAATACTATTTGCAGATTATGCTTTAATCGTTTTTAAATTTGTATAAAGGTGGACGAGACGAAAGAGGTTATATATCAGTTAAATAAAAACGATAGCTTAAGTATCATGACGGTACAACATTTTAATACGTAATCTTTAAATATTGTTAATAAAGGATTTAGTTATCAGAATAATCCGAGATTATGATTGTGATTTTTATTTAATTATTCAGAAGGGAATTTTAATTGCTCAAGGACGTTGTCAGGCGCTGATAATGCGACGAAAAGAAGGTCTTGGCCTCCGACACGAGAGATCACCAAGAGATCGCCAACGTCGACTGTATTAAAAAAAATAATCCACGTAACGCGTAGTAACAAGTGAATGTACAGAGATTTCATCTTAGAATTTGGAAGTAGTTTATAAATCTATCATAGTTTTTTTCAATTCTCTAGATATTAGGCTATGCAGCGAAGCTAGTCTAGAACCACAATTGGAACAATTTTGTTTTCAGGTCCTTACGTCACTGGGATTTTATCAAATCTGATTGGACGAAAACCCTGCTTGCTGATTGGCGGATGCATAAATATACTGTCGTACATTTTAGTTATCACCACAAAAAATGTTGTGATGGTGATGGCGTTAAGGGTGATGAGTGGTCTTGGAATGGGGATCACTACGGTTTGCAATTTAGTGTACGTCGGTGAAATAGCGTAAGTTTTATTATTTCTAACAACACCAAGATTGCTACTGCTCACTGTTTTATGTTAATATGATACCCAAGTCAATGGTCTCTTAAGATTGCAACATTGTATCTAGAGTGTTCTAACAACGACCTTTAATTTTGTTATCTTATCTATTGAAACATTTCTTCCGCATTACAACAAAATTATTATGTTCTAATTGTGGTAATAAAAAAGAACATTTCAATCAAAAAATTAGTCTATTCATAATACAGAAATAAATAATGTTCTTTGTAAAGTTTTAGTATCCAAAAGTTAAACAAACGGCTATAAAAGCGTAGACCATTGTCCATAAATAAGTCAACTAAGAATACAATGGTCATACTGCGATTAAAAAAAACTAATTAAAATCGGCTACACTTACGTATGTAGCCAATTTTAAATAAACGTATGTGTAGCCGTTTTGAATCAGATTATAATTGTTAAAAATGTTTAAACCAATTCAATTAATTTTTAGGTCGACTAATATAAGAGGTATACTACTGACGTCTACTGGAATAGTCGGGATAACTGGTACACTGATAGTATATGCGGTGGTACCGTATGTATCATACGTGGCGACAGGTTACATAGCTTTAGCTGTGAGCATAGCCCATGTTGTCGGTCTGTTCTTCGTACCAGAATCACCGGTGTATTACGCTATGAAAGGTACAACCAACATCATCATATCCGCTAGATGTCGCCCACGAGCGTAGGCCTCGTCCAAATCGCTATGATGCTTGGTCCTTGGCCGCTAATTCACGATACTCCCGTAACTTTCACGGCGCGATAGAGTAGAGGGTGATTGACAAATAAAAAAAAGTACAAAAAAATATTGCAACCCATCCAAAAAATTCTCAGTAACTTCTTAGAAGTAAGAACTGTAGATGTAATCTTCTGTTAATTTACAGGTCAAGAAATTAAGGCAGCAAAAACACTAAACATGTTAGGTAGATCTTCGGATCTCGATAAAGTACTAGAAACATTCGCCCAGAAGAAAGGTGAAGCGTCAAGTAAAGTGAAGGATTGGACTGAAATATTTACTGTCAAATCAAATAGAATGTCATTGTTCATAACATTTACATTGGGAGCTCTTCAGCAGACCAGTGGTGTGGCTGTTGTATTGTTTTTTGCTACGACCATCTTCGAATTAGCTGGATCAACTATTCGACCTGATTTGGCAACCATTATAATCGGAGTCACAAGATTGGTATCAAGTTTAATCGCTCCAACGTTTGTGGAAAGATCTGGAAGAAAGATTCTCCTACTGGTGTCAATGATTGCCTGTGCTATCAGTTTAGTAAGTGCGTTTCTAAATATTTATTATTTTTTATTTTCTCATCATCATCAACCACAGTGTCTGTTTGCCTAGTGTTGGACATTGGCCTTTTGTTTTTTTTTTGTATACTTTTCGGGCGTCCAACGTCGGTGGCGCAGTTGTTAAGCGCTTGACCTGACTAAACCGTACTTGACATTATCTATGTTTGATCCCCACCATGTATGAATGGGTTTTTCGATATTCGAATTACATATGTACATTATCCGACATTCTTACGGTGCAGGAAAACATTATGATGCAACCTGCACATATCGGCGAAGAAATTCAAAGATATGTGTGAAGTCATCCAATCTGCACTCTGCATGTATCAAATAGCAGCAGCTCGCTTCTGGCTGGGACATTGTGTTTTAAAATTATACTTTATAGCGAATAACAGTAATGTAAACAATTGTGAAAAACTTAATATACGGCCTTCCCGGGAAGGGTTTACTCACGTGGGGAGAAACCAGCCCGCACTGGACCAGCGTGGTTGACTATTGCCTAGACACCCCTCAGCTACCACCCGGGTAGGCTCCGAGCCCCTCAGTGTGGACGTATAGTGAGCTGATCGCGGTGATGATATATATATTTTAATCACTGATAAATTCATATATACATAATACATCTACATGTTTACTTTCGAGGAAGTGGTCTGATTTTCGTATGCAATAATGTAAATTGTGGTTCGTTGCAATTCAAAAGATAATCGGTTAATTTTCGAATTGTTTAACATATCTATTTTAATCATATGGATTGTGCGTGGTCGAGATTTTTGTTATCGAACACTAGTCTGTTTGATTAATATAACGTATTTCGCAAATACGTATTTCAACTAAATTTTTGCTTACTTATAATTCGATTTACTTTTTTTTTTAAATACTTTTTGAATTACGCAATATTATTCTTGTACAATGTTCTCTTTTACTACGAATAAATTCTTTAACAAGTACATTATAAAATCATATTTTTAATTTAATTATTGGAACGATGAATGCAAAAAAATTCTTTCGGATGGTTGAAAATTTCATTTGCAATAACTTGGAAGTAAAGGTGTATAGGAAATTGAAATATTCATAGTCTATATAGAAAGTTTGAATAGCTATTGTTTTATATTCCAGGGTGTGCTCGGTGTATATTTCTATTTGGACAGAGTGAAGAGTCCGGCCATTGAATCTATTGGCTGGCTGCCGCTGGTTGCTTTAATTGTTTATTTCTTTTCATACGAAGCAGGTAAGTTCAGATACGAAAGTGATTTTTTTACATTAAAAGATTTTTGGTTAACTTAATAATATTTCATTTACCACTCCAATTAAACTCTAGATTTGTGCTAGGATATGGTATACAATAGACGAATGGCGGGATTCGAACTCTCGACAACGTGATTGGAAATACGTGTCCTTAACTATTAGGCTATTAGCCATTAAGCAATACGTTATAAATTATGTACTATGCTTAAATGACGTATAGTTTCATTGTGTTCGCTTTTTAAAATTGTCATTCCAATTGCATATATCTTAATTGGTAATGTACTGGATTAAGTCTAAATAACTGTGTAGAGTAATTAGTTGTGTTAGTCGAACCCAAATTACAGAACGCTGTGGTCGACGCTGAACTGTCGCTTCGGCTCATAAACATATTTCTCTGTCTGTCTTGCTCGCACTTATGGGTCGTACGGAGAAGTGTAGTGATGTGCGTACGAATTATAGAGGTGCATATCGATAACAATCGACCACGCTTGCGCTGCTAACTATGTATCGATAAAAGATTGCATTGCGTGCACGTTCCTACTGTCAGTGAGATTTATTGCCCGACTAGTTTAAAGTGCGTCAACTATTGTAACCCGGTATTTACATTACTATCTATCTACTGTTTTTGGTTTTGTATATTCATCGTACCCAATCGATAATATTAATACTAATTTACGTTCCAGGTTTCGGTACGATACCAAACGCGATAGTCGGGGAGATGTTCCGCGCCAACGTGCGTGCTAACGGCTCTGCGCTCGCGATCACTCTCACCTGGCTAGTCGGCTTCGGTCTCACTTCCGGCTTCAACAGTATGATAGACACGCTCGGCGGTGACGTCACGTTCTGGATTTTTGGAGGTTCCTGTATTGTAGCATTCTTCTTCACATACTTTTTAGTACCGGAGACTAAAGGGAAGACTTTAAATGAAATACAGGAAATGATGAGCTAGTCTAGGATAGTAACTGCCACTTATGATAAATTTATGAACACTTAAGGACTGTTTAAACCATTTAGTGAGCCAGTGTTACAGTAAGACCCTTTTTCCACTAGAAGGCTAATACGATTGCCATTTTTATGATTAATATTAAAGAAAAGGGGCATAATTAAAATTATACTAATAAATACCGAAGTGTCAATGATATTTAAGATGAAGTTGTGTGAACGTGGTGTATGAATAATAAATATTATTAAATCATTTTGGATGTTTTTATTTTATTGTGAAATTTAAAATGCACACGTATTTATAGATTGAAATAATAATTTGTAAATATGCATGCATTTTATTACAATGTCTTGTAAACATTTATACAGATGTATTACTTGACATACATTTGTATGGATGTTCGTAGACTTATTGTTTCGATTAGCATTTGTTTTAACACATATTGCCATCTCTTATATTTCCTTCGGATAAACAGAGACAGCTATATATGTCAGTACAAGGGTACGATATAGCTGTGTTCGACTCAAGATCATCGCCAGCAGATGATGAAGGTAGCTTCAACAATTATTGCATTAGTGTACCATTTTTGTCCTGACTATAATGTAGAGATCTAAGGGACTTGCAATCAAGGACCGAGTTGGCGACATTAATGTCGGAAGACAAGACCTAATTCAGGTCGCTGCATCACTCTAGTTAGAGAGGAATGCGTCTGTGCATGTCTGATATACAGGGAAGATACAAGGTTATGTGAGATTCTCCCCCAAACCTACTCTTAATTGGTTACAGAGACCTTACTTAACTCCTCCATTCCTGTATGATTTTTATGGGGAGCTGAAATATCAATGTTTGTATTTTCAATATTTCAAAGTAATTTATTTTATATCTAATTTACAATTTTTTTTTTAATTCTCTAGGGAGTTGATCTTGTTATACAAGGTAACATGTGTAAACATTTTTTTTTTTTAAATTCGATTATACAATTAAAACGTTAAGTGTAATTTGTTAATCAAACCGGTCCTGCTAAAAATAAACCTCACTTCTTTTTATCTCTCGTATTCACATGTATATATGTTTTAGATTGAAGGTACATGTTTATTAGTGAAGGGGGCAAATAAGCGATGAGATAACAAACGTGGTCGTCGACACCCATGGACATCAGCAACACTAGAGGAGCAGATGCGTTGCCGACCTTCGAGAAAGATACGCTCGCTTCTTAAAGGACAATTTTTATTAACAACTAATTGACCCCGCTCTGTTTCGCCTTAAAGGCAATAAATAAACAGATTTTTGAATTTATTAGTAAATACAAAAAAAAAACATTTCCTCCTCGGAAAAAAACGCTGGTAGGGGAAATGGTTTTCCAT
>JAODUI010000017.1:1646432-1659196 GCA_027563995.1 Papilio gigon | reverse complement strand
AATCATCAGCTCACTATACGTCCCCACCGAGGGGCTCGGAGCCTACCCTGTTATTAGGACTGACTAGGCCATAGTCAACCACGCTGGCCCAGTGCGTGTTGATTGACTTCACACATATCTTTGAATTTATTCGCCGATATGTGCAGGTTGCATCACGACGTTTTCCTTCACCGTAAGAGCGTCGGATAATGTAAATATGCAATTCGAAAATTGAAAAACACATTGGTACATGGCGGGGATCGAACCTGGACAACATCGAGTACGGTCCGGTCCGGTCAAGCTTAACAACTGCGCCACCGACGCTCTTATATATATATCAAATATATTGTCGAGATTAAATTAAGGAAGTAGGAGAAGATGTCAGAATTATTTCGAAATGAATGAGATTACTTTAGCAGTGTCTTTAAATACAAAAGATGATAATGCGATTTTTCTTGTTGTTTAATTTATATTCCAGTAAAATAAAATCTACAAAAATAATAGATTGAAGCGCTAACAACCCAGTGGTCACGGTAACGGATTTCCTATCATGTGGTCGAGAGTTCGAACCGCACCATTCGACTTTTGTAAACCAATATCCTAGCATAAACCTAGAGTTTATTTCGAATGATACAAAAATATTAGGGAATTAACAAACACCTATTCAAGAAATAAAAAAAAACACAATAATAGAATGTCTTATCTAAATCGTAGTTTAAAAGCTGTAAATTAAATTCTCTCACCAACGGAAGGAAAGTAATTTACCTTAAAATATTACCGGAATTACTTTTCTTCCAAATTAACGAATACATTTTCGGCTTAAATTATTTAATTAGACAGAATTTATTTAATAAGGACAACGATAAAACTGAATTAAATAATAATATCAGTTAAAGATAATTCAGAAATTACTTTGTCAGAATACAATTCATAAAACATGGGATTTCTTAATTTTAAACTAACAATAAAAACAGAATACACGTCAGTAACTCAGCTTAACGTTGTCCTCGCACCTCACTCTTCATCTACTCATACATTTATGTATGAATGTTGCTTTAAAAGAAGTATTATCATCAACATGCCCTTTTCCTTACGCAGTGACGTCACAGTATGTACTCCATGCACCTCCATACATCAATCATCATATCTGAACTCACTTTACTTCACACCTTCTGTCTTCTACCTTTGTAGTACATATATAATCTTGTTACCTTCTATTTTAATAATAACTAGCTATACGTTAGTGCTAGGATATGGTTTACGATAGTCGGATGATAGGACTAAAACTCTCCGAAATCCGTGCCCTTAACGATTGGGCTATTTGCCCTTAAAACAAGTAATACTAGGTTCTTTTTCATGGTATTTTATATTTAATTTGTCTCGAATTTTATTTCGTGGGGCGCAAGCTCGAGATCTCTTTAAAAGACGATATATTTACTTTGGATTTCACTTTGACGGGCAGCGCGCCCTCCCCTTTTGTGTTACGGCTCCAATCTTTTTACTTCATCTTTGTTGCTCGCTAGGATATCTTTTATTCCTTACTTTAAAAGAATTCAAGTATATACTTATATGCATACGCTATTAAACGTAAACGAAATTTTTAAGTATGATTTTATTTTCTTAAATGTTAGTAGATTTTTGTTAATTCACTAGTATATATTGAAACCATTCGTGATAAGCTTGAAAAAGATGGTATTAGAATATGGTTTACAAAAGTCGATTGGCGAGATTCGAACTCATGACCGCTAGATCGTAAGTTCGTATTCTTAAGCTTGCTTCAAGCTGGCGAGTTAGAGCTAATGAAAAATACAAGCCTAATAAATTTCAATAAATATTTATCAAAGCATTGCGTATATCTTCTTGTTGCTGTTCATATATAAATTGGAATAAGGTCGAGTTATTTAAATAAGCGGTATATTCCAAAGGTCTCATAAATCAATGTTGATATCACAACCCTGATCATAAATTTAAATACACGTTGCACTGATTGAACACGGTTATAGTACAACTTGATTAAACACCAATAGTCTAATGGTTAAAACTAAAATAAAAGAATTTCCGACCTCGTGTTGCGAGTTTGAACCCCCGTCAATTGATTTGATTTTTAGATTTCACATGTGCATTTATTCGACATTCTTACGGGGCAGGATCATCGTGATGCAAGCATATATCGGCGAAGAAATTCATAAATGTGTGAAGCCAATGCACTGGGTCAGCGTGGTTGACTATGACCTAATCAATCTTAAAGAAAGGTATGCTCTGAAGCACTTAGTGGGGACGTATAGTTTGATGATGATTGTTAACCACCAAAAAGTTAAATTTAAATTTAGTTTCACAATTTTGCAGCAGCATTTTTTTTTAATTAGAACAACATTCACAATTTTACAGTAACATGCAACATTGTACTTAGTTCATACGAGATGTTTTCTACAACATTAGACGATGTGGCAATTAACTGTAATCAAATGAAAATTCCAGTAACTTGCATAAACAATTTCATTCGTGCTGTTATTTGTGTCAATTGAATCGGCCACTGCATGGCGTCAATTGCTCTCATTAACACGATGTCAAATTTATTTAGGCGCGTAATTCCACCAGACTTTAATGACTAAGGGACCTGAAGAGAAAACACATTTTAATTGAAAATCAATTCAATCAAAAAACATAACTTTTACATAGCTATATACCATGCAGAACACATAGATTGGATGAAGTATGAATTTTCGTCAACCAACAAAAGCCGGAGGACAGACTGTGGAAGGCATTAAGGAAGGCCTGTGTACAGCAGTGGGCAGACAAAGGCTGATTATGATGATGGTGATGAACTAGAAAAAAAAATATTTCATTTTTAAAAGTAAAAAATCGGGCGATGATCATTTTATTCCTGCCGCTTGTTTGCTCCACTCTCGTTTAAAAATACAAAACCATCTTTGATTCGAACCTGAATCTTTTATAAAGAAATCTAACCACTAAGCTATCACGTATCAATGTAAGACGGTTTCCTGACATTGAACTAGTATAACAGTCCGTTGACAATTAGAATACGTCTACAATTCAGTTGTGTAGCTGATGTCAGAAGTTTAAAATGTCTATACGGTTATACGAAAGAATTATTTGAAAAACTGTATAAATTGTAATAAAATATTTTATAAAATAAAAACTTCAAATAATACATACGTGTCAAAATAAGTGTAGTTTCGACTTGTCAAATTAAAACAATTTTAAATTTAAATTTGGAATTACTTAAAATGTAGTAATTTAAAATTATTTTGAAACAGTCTCCGGGTTATTTGCAAGTAACGGTACTGTAGCCTTTAAATAAATCTTATTTCAAAGATAATAAAAATTGAAAAAAAAAAGAGAAGTAATGTTTAATAAAATATTATTCATTTTATTATTTCAATCAGTATTAAGTAGGGATTTGGACGAGGGTCAGAGGTCCGCGCGAGCGAATTTCATACAGAAACTAATCAATCGAAGAAAACATTTGGAGGGCAAATTAAAATTAATCGGAGGTGCTAATGAATTTGAAGGTAAGAAACACTTCGAATTTAATTAATTATTTATTTCATTGAAAACATTCACATCTACTTTGAGTTCTACTACCTCAAGAACGTATTTAAGCACATACAGTCTCCGTGTTACTATTTAAAAAAAAAACAATAGATTTAAGGAATTGGATGCATGTGACAAGAAGAATAATAAATACACACATAGTTACAACAGTCGAACTAAGAAGAGTTAGAAGGATCGGGTGACAGGTGAGGCAGAAGATTAAAGTGATGACCGTGATGAGTGATACCATATAGAGAAGACTAATAATGTGGACATGATAGACAATTTTAAACCTGTGCTTGAGCAGTGGTAACCCACTATTAATGATTGTTATCAATCATTTACAGGTAACGTGTATATCTACCACGCTGGTCGCTGGGGCGCTGTTTGCGACGACTCGTGGGACCGTGCCGCGGCGCTGGTCGTCTGTAAAACATATAACAAGACTGGTGTACCAACACACGGCGGGCAGTTTGGAGAAGCAAGAAGTATAAACAATTATTTTATTATAATACTTACATGTAATTAATTTCCCTTAACACCAAGTGACCTGGTTGCTCGTATCTTGTACCATTTTTATAATTTTGTTTATTTAGTTTACCCTAGTACTGCAATTTTTCTTATTTCATGTTTTACTATGAAACTAATTTGGACTTAGAATTTTTCGCGTATATATATATCTTACGTAATTCATCTATATTTTTTTTGGTCTACCTCTATTAACAGTAAACAGTAAAGTGTCATTTCTTACATTACTATAATATTTTTATCGTCATCGTCATCATCGTCAGTCTTTGTCTGCCCACTGCTGGATATAGGCCTTTCCCGATGCCTTCACAGTTTGCGGTCCTCCGCCTTCCGCACCTAAAGACTTCCTACTGTCAGCACACTATTCCCTCCAGGTGGACCGACTTAGTTACTAGAACAATTGTTAATAAACAAACAATTGAACTTCGTATATCTTTAATTTCAGGGAAGTATTGGATGGATGACGTAGTATGTGAAGGGAATGAGGACACATTGGTACATTGCATATTCAGCGGATGGGGATCATCGGACTGCGACAGCGGTGAAGCAGCTGGTGTAATTTGTAGAGACAAGGAAGAAGTTCCAATACCGCTGAACGTGAAGAAGAAAAAGATAGCAATTCACCATGTCTTAGATATGCGAAGAACTAGCTTACGTCTTGTAGGCGGAAGAAATTCTAACGAAGGAAGAGTTGAGGTGAGTTTAATTCTGATCCATCTAAAGATATATTCAGGGACATTTCGTTTAGTATTGATCCTTTACCAGATTTATCAACACGGGTTCTGGGGAAGCATTTGTCCTGATGGATGGACCCTCTACGAAGCAACAGCCGTGTGCAGACATTTAGCACTGAGTTACGCGGAGCAAGCTTTACAGACTGATTACTTCGGCTCGTCTAAAATCGTCTTAAGTGGGGTCCAATGTGAAGGAAATGAAACTAGCGTGTTTATGTGCAAGCACAGCGAATTCGGTGAAGTGGTGTGTCCTGGTGAGAAAGGTAAGGAAGCGATACTAAGCTTTATATATAGTATTATTTGATTACTAATTAGCAACTTAGATAAATTAATGATTGAGTCAGGCGTGTACCTTTTGCGTCGCGGTGTCACGTGATATTCGTTGTCCCGCGGCGCATATAATGACGTAGGCGAAAGGAAAAAAAGGGCGTGTACCACCTATCATTGTCAGACCTAATCAGAATAAATGTAATGATAACAATTATAATAATGAACGTCACCATATTTACTTTAGTGTCATATTGTTTCAAGGTCATGTAGCAGCTGTAGTCTGCACTCAATACCTGGCCGATCTGCTTCTGGACACCACAGCTATAGAACACACAGCACACCTGCACGATGTCCCAATGTATCAGCTGCAGTGTGCTATGGAAGAGAATTGTTTGAGCAAATCTGCATACGAGGTATGTTGCAATTTGAAAATTTGTAGGAGTTACATATAGGGGTGTCACTTTAGTTTTAATCTGATATTAAAAGTATATATCGACCTATAGTTTAGGGTTGGCATTTGCGTAGTCAACGTTTTATTCGCCGACAGTGTTCTTTCTATATTTGTTGAAAATTGGCTGCCAATATACATGTAAACAACTGATATATTGTAGAAATGACTATTCTCTTTAACATAGGGCGCTGTCAAATTACATATTTACATCACGTTACAGATTATATTTAGATACAATTTTTCTGATTAATTAATTTATTCTTTTTCTAGATTCAACAAAGTAATTCAAACTGGCAATATGAAACTCGTCGTCTCCTTCGATTCACGGCGTCATCGTTGAACATCGGTAACGCCGAGTTCCGGCCTTATCTACCCAAGCACTTGTGGCAGTGGCATCTTTGTCATATGTATGTTAGTATTCTAGAGATTCGATTTCAGCTTGTATAATAGAAACATGAGAAAGACACATGTTATGCAAAGATATGATGAGCACATAAACAAGAAGGGATGACTATAAAAGTAGAGGAAGACCGAAGAAGGTGTAGATGGATTGCATAAGAGAGGATATGCGTATGAAGAGATTGAGTTCAGATATGTCTGCTGACAAGGATGTATAGAAGAGTTGTACTTTATCGACCCTTCGTGAGGAAAAAAGCTGATTGATGATAATAATGTATGAAAATGTTATTTTTACAGGCACTATCATAGTATGGAAGTGTTTGCAACATTCGACATCCTCGATGGAAAAGGGAATCGGATAGCAGAAGGCCATAAAGCATCATTCTGTTTGGAAGACAACACTTGCTTACCTGGCATCGAAAGGAAATATTCGTGCAAAAATTATGGAGACCAAGGTACATTGTAAAATTAGTTGATAAATTTAAATATTGATTTCCGACTGCCTAAGGACCTATACAAAATGATATTATTGTGTTAGTGTATTAATAATAAACTATTTGCACAAATGTTTTGGTAATATTCACGATTAGAAACAAATGAGTGCTATTAAACAAAACTCTAAAACACTTTTTCTCGATGCTAGGCCCTTTATTATTAGTTTTTCCTACACACAAGCATTTTTAAAATGTTAGTAGATTTTAGATAATTTGCTTACTTTAACGTACAATTCCCGGCTATAGTCGAATGGCCGGATTCGATCACGTGACCATTATATCGGTAGTACCCTTAGTCATTAGGCTACTGGCGTTTTTAACTAAATCTTTCTATGCAACATCTGATGATGATGATGATGCAGTTTCTAATGATGCAGTTCCATTGTTCAGTTGGAATCGAAAATTTTGTAACGGGCTTGTATTTTTCTAGGTGTATCTGTGAACTGTTCTGACATATACCATTACAACATAGATTGTCAATGGGTGGATGTAACAGACGTTGAACCTGGCCAATACAAGTTTAAGGTAAGCTAATAATGTTCTTTCACTGATTCTAATAAAAGACCTGATCACGGATTACTTTGCCACAGGTTGCAATAAACCCACACGCGAGAGTCGCGGAACAGCAGTACCACCACAACGCTGCATCCTGTTTACTTACTCTAGCTGACACGTACGCCGCTGTTTATGGTTGCACACTTGAAAGACCATGAATTTTATATTTTGGTTGAAGTACTTTTGAGTCAGCAGTACGTAAATTAACAATAAAAAAGATGTAGTCTTTCTCTTGCTTATACACTCCCCTGTCTAATCCAATTTCCATACCGTCTCAGGGAAATTATTACATGACAGATTACAAAAGAACTTCTTCCTATACCACGTCGTACAGATTTTAGTGAACCCCTACTGTTACATATGTCCTTCAAACTTGTTCAGGTTATTGTTATGGTTCACTTTATAATCCACAATCGTGAACTTCTGCCCGGGACTTGCGTGTACCTTTAGGTCCATCTTGACCTCTTGATATCCAAAATCATAAAATACTTTCAACTGCTGTCTTCTGTAAACGCCCGACCTATAGTTAGTATAGATAGTCCTTTACAAATGTTTGTGTTCTGTACCTTTAAGTTAATAATTTGACAAACAGAATTTAATTTATTAAAACTTTCGTGGGACACTAAACTTATAAAACTGCGGTGGATGTACCGACTAATTTCGAACCCGTCCAGGACTGATTGTTCACTCACCCTGACGAAGAACCCTCGATGGGTACGAAATTAGTTACACCGATCTACACGTTAGTTAAGCCGTTACTGTGAGTCGTTTAGCAGGTACTGTACGACAGACAGCCAAGTACCATCCACACCATCTTGATGGCTGGCATTCCATAACAGTCCGGTTTTCGCTCAACTTCCTGCCGCGCACTGCCGCGTTGTGGAGTGGTCTGTCCTCGGCGGTATTACCAAACCAATACTACTTAGGGTCCATCAAGAAGCGAGTGTACCTCTATCACAAAGGCCGGCAACGAATCTGAGGTTCCTCTAGTATTGCAGGTGTCCATGGGCGTCGATGATCGCTCTTGTGATCCCGACGCGCGTTTGCCCCCTTCTCGTATAAAAAAGTATGAACAGATTATATAAAATCTGATATAAAAACGAAAGAATTGCATTTCAGTTTCTGTAAGCGACACGCTGCGTCGCAATTCATTTTGTAGACGATGAAAGAATATGTTAACTTTTGTTCGCGCGTCCGACGCAAGAATACGCTTTGCAAAACCATATTTTATTTTACCATGTTCCTTTAAACTATGACATTTTATTTCTTAGTTTTATTATATATTGTAATTAAAAAATATATTTATTTTGTATTAAGCACACTAAGTACTAGGTAAATTTAAGTAATCAGAAAACATAATTTTAATCAAAGACCGTATACTGAACGTAGGCATCATCGATAGCCATGATGACTGGTCCTGTACCCGCATCCAATGCACTCCAATCTTGATCAAGTCGTCCGTCCACGGTGCGTGAGATCAAACTCCACTGAGTCCACGTAATCTTACGAACTATAAAATTATTAACAATTAAATTGATTTTATTAAGTAAAGGTAGGGGAAGACCGAGGATGGTGTGGATGGATTGTATGAAAGTGGATATGCGTAAAAAGTGTATGATTTCAGATATGGCGGTTGATGTTTAGTTAACAGACTAAAGGAGGAGTTAGAATTACTGGTTAATATAATACTAGATTAATAGAATTGGGGGTAGAACTTAATTAAGCAAAAAGAAGAGCGAAATTTAAAAATATATAGGTTGACATAAAAAAGAATGCTCGTATTAAAATATTATTTATTTACTTAAAACTATTATCACATCATAATTGATGAATTTGAGCGCACCAAAGCATTATTTTGTACAAAATGTATGATATACCAAAAACCATATATAATCATACTAAACTATGTAAAATGTTATTAAATAAATATATACGAATACTATGCATAATTCAAAATATCTCTAGCATTCGAATTTCAAATTAACCGATAGTTATAAACGTTGGAAAATAAATTTTACATGTCAACGGTTTCCTTTAAATGTCAAACGTAATAATTAATTGATATAAAATAAATTTTTAACCCTTGCAATGTTATTAAAATTTATTGCTAGTTGTCAAATAGGAATAAATGGTAACCAATAATGTAGAGTAGTGAACTGACGGTATTTCAATAATAAAACAAAAACCGTTCATTCGTCAACGATGTGAAATTTTAAACAACGAATGTACTCTAGTACTGATGTCTGGGCGTCGACAATCACATATGTGATCATCACTTACAATAATTGTGATATAAAAAAATAACTTTTTAAAAACATGCTTCTCCTGTCAAGACGAATTAAACGGGCCCAAACTCAATGGGGATGCGTTGAATTAAAAAGTTTCTATGGCCATCATCTATCTCCATCATCAGATCAGAACTATGTCGTAATATTGCATTGTCATGCGAACGACCGGAAGTAGTTGGATGCGGAAGAAGGGTCGCATACTGTGGAAGGCATTGGGAAAGGCCTATGTCACCAGGCAAAATTGACATATTCACTAACTTCTAATCTATAGTTATATAAATACCATCGACTACGGAACCAATTAAAATTTTATTGAAGTCAACCTTGGAATTCCACTCGTGACTTGTACTGCCATATACTGTTTATTATTTCAAATAGAAAGATAAGAATAAAAATTTTAATGTTGTCAGTAAAAACCTACCTTAATACGCATATCACACGACAATCACAATTTTTAAAACACAAAAATTACACTAAAAAGTTATTACAACATCACCACTATTTCTATTGTATTAAGTGCTTTTTTCCTATAATCACATACTCAACCCTTTTTAAATTTAATTAGCAGTATACTAAGTGTAAGATACACAACAATCCATATCGCAGTCGAGATGAATCCGGAGTAAACAGTCGGTACGCTCACCGTCCAGCCGCGCTGCAGCATGGAACGTAGCGACTCCGTGGACTTCGTAAGAGGTAGAACATAGCTGATCCATTGAAGGATTTGGTGCATACCTGAGAAAAAAAAAAATCATTTTAAATACCATAAATTTCCAAATTTGACAGTTTTGTCATTAGTAATTTTATATTTAAAATGTTATTTATAACGGCCGGCAAACTTCTTGAACGAAGAGTAATGGAGGAAAGTTTACGCATGAACATTTTTGGCGCGGGCGCAAGGGTCGGCTGATTAACCAATAGCAATGTCGACGAAAAATGGACTACTGCGCAACTAAATGTATTGTTTAAGATGTTTGCCGGGCGTTATACATGTTAAACGTGTATTATTATTGTATATTATTGTACCAATAATTATTAATCTTTGCAAAACAAGATAATTAAAATTGGTCGCATAACTTTATTAGTCCATAATAAATACCTCATTTTAAACAAAACTTCTACTAGGTAAACTAGGACAAATTTAAGAATATTATTTAAAGAAACTGCTTGAGATAAACATTAAATTTAACACAGTCGAAGAGACATTATATAAAACAAAGTAAAACTTTGATAATTAACTTGAATTACAAATGTGCGACGAATAGTTCTATTAAGTTCTAACGTAATATTTAACTAAAAAAAAAAAATACCTTCAATGGGCCAAATAATTCCACACAACAACATCATAGGCAAGAACGAACCCAGCGCTAAATAAGTCGCAGTCCTCTCAGTATCACAGATACATGAAACAACGAATCCTGGAACAAAATATAAAATTAGTTTTATACCTGAACATCAAACAATCAAGGAAGGCCAACTAGCAGAGATACGAAAGGTCATTCACCTATGAAACGACTACGAAAGTGACAATCTGTTATCTATCTCTTTCCATCTTGTGTATTTCTCGTTCTGCCGTAGGAAAAATTGATGCAGCTAGCCATATTAGTCTACCTTCTTCCCAATTGTTCGCAGAATTAGGAAGGTAGACCGGTGTGGCTACCTGTAACATTTTTTCTACTACCGCACAAACTTCAGTCTACCCGAGACCATGACGCGTTTTTACGCCGAAATATCGGATGCTCAAAGAGGCTAATCGTGATAAGAATCCCGTTTCCTACAACATCATAATCGTCAGTCCTTGTCTACCCACTGCTGGACATAGGTCTTTCCCAATTTCCACAGGATACGGTCCTCCTGGATGAGGGCGGCCGAGGAGCGATCGTCGTGGCGATCTTTGGGGGAGGCCTACGTTCAGCAGGCGACATGTGGCTGATATGATGATGATGACGACGGTCCACCTTCCTGTCATCCACACTATGTCCTCGGTCTACCTGTACCGTATCTTACGAACATTACAAATTATCAATTTACTTTTAACCTCTAAAACTGTTATTTATAAATACTAGTGACTTACCGAATGTCATTCCACATAATCCAGTAATTAAAGTAAGTACGATAACCCAACCGACGGGGCCGTTGATAGTCAGACCGAAGAACACAAAGCCGAGAATCAACACCATCGCTGTTTGTATCATCATCACTATCATCTGCACCAGCACGTGAGCGAAGAGAATCTCAGTACCTGGAACAATGACATTTAAATTTAGAATAGTCAATAGATCAACAAAACAGAGAATGAAAAACACCAGTAACAAAATCGGTCGCAAATCTCATTATGGACATGTTATGAACCAGCGTAGTATGACAAGGATAGTGAAACAGATAAGACGTAAGTGAGACATTAAATCTAAAAGAATCGGGTAGTTTTTTATATAAAAAGGGAACAAACTGACGGCGGGATCACCGAAGTAACCATCGATGGCCATGGACATCCGAAATACTAGAGATATCGCTGGATGAAAGAAGAAAATAAAACGTTTCCTTCTTGAAGGACCCTATGTTATACTGATTTGGAAATATAGACTTAAAAACATATGGATGTTTGCATGACAACAAATTAATAAAGACTGAAATGATTTTTGATAGATGGACAAAACTTGACTACTGCGCACAATTAGATGATCATTTTTCAAGTAGTTTTTATAGTTCCAAGTAGTTTTTATCTATAACACAGCAAGCCATTTAACAAAAAAGAAGAAAATGGAATTAAGAAAAAGAACACATTTTGTATCGATAGTCTCTTGTCTGCACGCCCCGCTTGTACTATGATTGTTCTTATATTTTCCTTACTCGGCGATCACTCCCGGAGATCGCCAGCAATACCAAAGAGTTGCTGGGTTTCTTCTGAGAGCTGGATTGGCTGGAGTCACCCAATGCCTGCTCTCACGCAAAATGCGCGCTAGTCTTGGAGTTGTAGTTACCATAGTCCCTACTACTAACTTACTGTATTTTCCTTTTCAAACATGCATTTTAATTTAAATATTCAGTCATTGATTTCAAAAACAATTTTTTACTTACCGGTAATTCCAGATACAAGTGATCTTTCCAATATGCCTTCGTTCCGTTCCGCTAACATAGATCCCGATGTTAAAGCGACCGCCAAAAAGAAGATAATCCTAAAAAATAAACGTAATTCCAATTACATTCACAATTGCTCGAAGATGGGATAGTGGCGATAGTTAGAAAAAATATCTAATATTAAAAAAAAAAACGTAATGTAAACTTACGTAAGTATAACACCGGGTCCAGCGAAATCGGTAAAGTTAGGATCTTCAAGACCAAAGATGGGTTGGTTGAACTGAAAAACAAGAAGCAGTTAATACAAGATTATGTACATTTTTCTCAAAGGCCAGTAACGCATTTGCTCCTAAATCACTTATAAAACGGCTTAACTCACGTGCAACTCGGTGTCAGTACCGACTAGTTTCAAGCCCATCGGGGGCTCATCTTC
>JAODUI010000017.1:1606118-1617614 GCA_027563995.1 Papilio gigon | reverse complement strand
TATTTACTGAAGCAATTTATTTGTCGATTATAATAAATAACAGTTTTATTGATGGTAACTAATTGTCATATGTCTAGGTAAATAGACTTAGAGCGGGTGGGAAGGAGGACCGCATACTGTGAAAGGCATTGGAGTAGTGTACAGCAGTGGGCAGACAAAAGATGATGATGATGAAAGTCCGCTAGTCCGCGTTTGTTTCATTTGCTGGTAACCTTCGGAACAGTAGAACAGGCTGGAAGAAGCGGACAGACCCAGTGTGAATTCTGCAAACAAGTTTTTCATAATCATCATCATCAGCAGCAGCAACCGCAGCAGCCTTTGTCTACTAACGGCTGGACACAACCTTCCCCAAAGTCTTCCAAAGAGTGCGTGCGATGCAACGATGTCCCGTCGTCCACACTAAGTTGAATAGTTCCATAATTACTGATGATCATAAGAATTGTCCCATATAAACAATCGTTCTTGTACCCGGTAGTGACTAAGTCTTAAAAAATATTACAATAGATCCTTTGAAAGCAGACGCTCAGATTAAATTATACGAGACCGATCAATACAAACTTTGTCAATTATCCATTGTTCGGATTACAAGGAAAAACATCGTGCCCGGATGTTTGCACGTTTCGTACTGGGCGTACAGTCGCGCACATAGTGTTTATAAAACTGAAGACATAGTGAACTCGATTCAAATTATCAGACGATTGTATTAAGACGTACTCATTTGTAACATTATGATCAATACGTAGTGGGTCCACAATGCCAATGTCATTGCTGGACATAAGCCGTCCCTGATACCCTCCACTGTATACGCCTTGAATCTCAGTATGACACATTTTAAACATCTACATTTTGTAATAACGACATTAAAACAACGATGTCATGGAACCGATTGAAGGATTTATTTAAGCAAATAACCCTTTTTAAGTTAGCACTAAAAGAATGGACAGATTTGTTGGATGTTTAAAAAAAAAAGATACCAAAGAGTGTCTCTAGAAAAAGTTTAGTTTAGTTTTTTTTTATATTGCGACTTCCTCCGAGCGAAATTAAAAAAAAAACTTTGTATGTAATCTAATCTTTCTACGCTCAGTAGTGGGCGATATGTGGCTGATATGAGGATGATGATGATGAACAAAAATTTTACGCAAAAAAAAAAATAGCAAATAAATAAAAGTTGCTTCAGATAGACAAGAGCGATTTGCAAATAGTAACGATACGTGCCAACTGATTGCAGTCATCTCTCCAGCCCCCACACGTCTTCCTTACACACTTGTTGAATATATATCCGCCATTTTGTACGTTGCGAATGCATCTTACCAAGGGCACATTACACTCTGACACGTGAACTGAATAAGTTAGAGCCAAGGTTAATTTCACTAGATTCGAGTACGGACTATAACTCGATGGTGCATACCAATAGGCTAATACTCGTACTAATGTAATGTAATGTATTCAAGTTGATTGAACTTTTTAATAATGTACATTTTTAGGCTAGTCAGTTTTTTTGTTATTAAAATATTAGCAGACTTTTGTTCATCATCATCAGTCCTTGTCTCCCCACCGTTGAACAGAGGCGACATGTGGCTGATGTGATGACGATGATGATTGTTGACTTATTCTAGACATAAGTACGATTTAATTATTGTTACCAAATAATTAGAAATTAACATAATTATTTTTATTACATCACTTTGCAACAGAGGGCAGACAAGGGCTGATGATGGTGATTGGAGATGGGGGTAAACGGGCGGAGTACGTTTAGGATAGCATCACCATAGCAACCTCAGCCTTTAGAGTGAAGTACGGAGGAATTTGAAGAGCTCATTTACTATTATATAAAGTAGCACATAAGCACAAGAAAACGACGCCCCATGTTGTTACTTCCGTGTAAATCCTTCCGGTATTATAACACATTAGATCAACCGACTATGTCACTGAACTATTGTTAACATTGTCATTTTATAATCGGACCATGTATATTGTGTACTGTCAAAAAAGTTTAAACGAATCATTCAAAATTCCACGAATAAATTTTTTATGCCGATTTAAAATTGGACGTCAATTCATATTGGGACAAATCCCAACCTAAGCACTCCGACTTTACTCAATATAGAAATAACTAGGCCATAGTCAACCACGCTAGCTTAGTGATAACTTCATACAAATGATTTTATCCTAACCGAATTCATCGCAGATGTGTGCAGCATCACTATGTTATCCTATACCGTAAGAACGTCGGATACGTATAAAATTCGATAAATGAAAAACACATTGGTACTGGTATCGAACCTCGACTAGGTTACGGTCGGGTCGGGTGATTAACAACTGCGCTGATGATGGTCTAATGATGGAAAGTACTGGTTAAAGAATATTTTTGTAGCTTCAGGTACACTTTCACTAGAATTATGGTAATATTAAGGTAAATTATCTGACATTTTATACAGTACAAATCTTTACGATATTAAACCGCACATTACGCATAATGCTAGAGAGTTACAAAACAGCTATAAATAGAATTTTTGCTTTGCTTTACCGGGATTACATTCTCGAAAAATTCTTACAAAGAAATATTTTCTTCATTCAGTGGGTCATTCCGTTTTGAAACACACATACTATCCTATCCTTATAACAAGCAGATTCTAAGAAAGAGAAAAGAACAAGAATCTCTCTGAGACGAATCGTGGAATGACCTCCACTTGACGGCTGTCTTCTGTGTGGTCGTGGTATTCCACCGGACAAAGGGTTCGTTTCTACAACGACAAATACGGTCTCTACGGCACTTTGAAAATTTTACACATTTCCGAAATCTTACAAAATTTTATCTCCGCCAACGTACTCCTCTATACACCCCCAATAGACCCCCTAAAACTCTTACATTGTATACAATATTCCAAAACACATCAATTATATTGTACTAGACATATTATAACACTGATACTGAGAATTTAAAAAAAATACTTCTATCGTACACCCCATTTGGATCTCTCATTGACCCCCAATGGACCTCCAAGGGGTCATTGGTGCTTTGGTAATCATCGCTACAATTAAACATTGTTGCATACAATTATTGGTGGCTACCTTCCAAGTTTTTGACGTCAGTAATGTTATGTACGTCATTCTCTGACTGCCTGTCCCGCGTGTGTATTAAATTGTTTGTTCCGATAAATAATCATTAATACAAAATAGAATGTCTAAAAATATTAAAGTGTTCAGTGTAAATTTTACAATGTGGTCTTTGTTAAATCAGTGTAATCTATAGGTTATTGCGACCTACTTGTAGAGGGAAACATACGTAAGCAATTTTTTCTACTTCCATCGATGTTGTCACTACATTAGCTGACACCTGCGATTCAGTCCTCGTAGAATTAAATATATCCCTCAATGAATATAATAAAATATGTACTTATAGTATATAATAATTAAATTAAAAAAAAATAATCAATCATATCAAGTTTTAAAAAGATACAAATTGGTGGTCTTTTAACTTTTTTTTGTTTATCTTCACCACCGCAGACACAAATCTCTCACACTTGTAAGTTCACAATTATAAGTTGATCTTTTAATTCATTTTACCTAATACTAATTCACCATTGTTCCGAAATCGGTTTTTTTACCTGGTTTTGACTTAGTTCTGAATTCTATTTAAATTTGTTGATTTTTAATTCATTATTCCAAGGCAACAATTATTATGCGTTTAATTTGCACTTTTTGTTAGACTTGATTGTATTAATAAAATATGGTCATCATTTTTATAATATTAATAATTGTAATTGTATACGAGTTCAAATGTCCGACTGAAAGAGAATAAAAAAAACAATAAAATGTTGGGAATACTTCATTTTTTTTAACATATCATCATCGTCTAAGGGTCACAGCTCAAAGTAAGCCTTCCTCATCATCCTCCGCAACCTTCGGTATATCAATATAGCCTCATTATAGCCACACGTCGCCCACTGCTGAGCGTAGGCCTCCAAAGATCGCCACGACGATCGGTCCTCGGCCGCCCTCATCCAGGATGCTCCCGCAAACTTAACCAACATCTTGTAATCGATATAAGCTATGTTGAAAACATCTCTATTCTGAATCTTTCATGTTCATCTGTTCGTGCAGTTTCCTTAAAAGTAATACAAACTGCGTTATATTAAAGGTACATTTAAATATATCTATTTTTGTTTTTAATTTTTTCTAAGAACCTTCCTTTGTAACAGACTAGCCTGGAATAGACCATTTTTATATGAATAATTATCTTTTTTTCTCATAATTAAATACTTCTGCGAAATGATTTTATCATTGCTAAGTGCCGTGATATTATCACATTCGTGTTTCATGTTTGTACCACTATAATCTTTTTCTTCCTTAGCTAAACCGGCATTGTCGAGACGATGGTTCAAATTAAATTATGATAGCTCACTAGCGCTCCTCGGTGTGATAAAAGTAAAACAAGATCCTTGTTCTGTAATTGTCTTGACCATGTATTTGTCTTTTATATCAATTACTATGCTTATATATATTTTACATATTTTCTAATAAAATATCTCCTCTCTTATAGACCTATAAAGAAGCTTGAAGCACGATATCCTAACAAGCTTATAATTAGCAACACCGTGTCTGCAATTAAATATTGCAGGTTTAAATTCGATCAACTTCCCAATTTCCGATTGAGCGATCTGCACGCACGTATAAATCACGTGACATTGCAATATTATGACGTAGAGCTGATCTGATGATGGAGCTGGAATGGCCATAGGAACTTTGTAATTACACGACGTGACCCCATCTAGTTCGGGCACGTTTACTTTGTCTTGACAAGTACTTTGATAAGATAAACTTGTTTTTCAAAAATTTTATTTCTATTGAATTTATTTAAAATCTAATATGTTTTATTTTTAGTTTAATCGTGTAAAACAAACCTTTGGGAAAATTAATACAAAGTCAAAATCTATTAAATGGTTGAAGAACGTATAGCGGAAAAATATACACTTTTATAAAAATATTTTGTATTCCGGAACAAAGATGGCGTCCTAATTAATAAATCATATTAACTTAACTGTATCTTTTAATAAAGGAAATATTAGATGTCTCCATTTCAACGTACTATTTACCTTATGTCTTGGAAATAAAGCTTAGAATCTCAATAACTGTGTTTAAGCGATGTAAAACAAATCAATCCTCAAATATCCAGTGCGTGTAACGGAGCTACGTGGTCCGTTACTCTATGGTTGCGTTCTGACATCCTTTCTGTGAATATATAAAGACTTCTTCGTTAAAAAAATGTCTGGTACGTAAATTATAACGTCTACAAAAAAACATTACCTTTGTATTATACGGCTAAAAATAGGATGTACTATGTCCCTCTATTTTAGGTGTAACTAAAAGTACATTTGTCATTTCATGCATGTCTTAAACTCCTTGGCATATTTTAATTTATGTTAAATATAAAACAAAAACTAGACAATGTATTAATCACTGACACGCGATTTCTGGTAACACGCAAAAAACTGGTTTTAAAACGTTAATGGCATTTAGAGAAAATCACAATAACATTTCTATTTTAATTTAGCACAGCCCTTGTACATTCTCGATTCCTCAACATGCATACATTTATTTAAATAACTTTAAAACAATTGACAGTGACATCCCTATTAAAATTAAAATTGTTTGAAATTATCTGCTAAACACAGTTCACAATTGTGTCAGTCACATGATTAATTTGTATTTATTTCTTATATATCTTTGGACGTATATAAATTACGTAGTTGTTTGTTGTGCCGATTAATAAAAACGATCAAATTTGTTTAATCAAACTATTCATGAAACTTTGACAGGCACGTGAAGTTTGACAGCTGTCAATCAATATTGTCATGCTTCAAGTTTATCTCTACCGTTGTCAATATCATTGTAGAGTTTTCGTGGATTGTGAACTATGGATGGTTTTTTTTTATGATTCTCAATAAATAGCGTTGGGAAATAGATTTTTTAATATCTTAGTTTTACTCTTTACTTAGCACTCATATTTATAACACAATCACATTGCGTAGAACATCTAATAATTCTTGCTATAAAATCGTTGCTTCATATAAAGTTTAAATATATAAAAATAGGCCCGGCCGTCCATTAAGTTATGTAATAGTACATAAGATACATAAAGTGACTCTTGCTGAATATTTAATGTCTCATTATATGATAATGTAATGAATTATGTTGTTAAATACATAATAGTAAATGACCCTGACTTAGTTATGTGTTTCAGGTTACAGAGGTACTTTTGATGAGAATGCAATAACTATATAAAAGTATCTATGACCTAGTTGTACGTCAGACGACGATGTTATAGCCACACCAGCCATACTAACACTTTCACCCACTAACATACAAATTTGTATGAAAAATAGAATGCTTGTTGTCGGTGTTCTGTAACCAACAAAGTTCATATATTGAGAATATTATCGATAAAATAGAAATTAAAATAGGGTTTTTTTATGTACTGATAAATTACACCGTTAAATTTAACTCAATAATAGTTATTACAGATAAGATGTATATAGTGATATTAATTCTTGTAACATCTTTAACTTTCTATGGTTTTGGGGGAGGAGGGAATCTTTGAAAGATACTTTGCCTTCATGGGTAAGATCCTATATGAACCTGCATATAGGATTAAACCCCACTAAAACCCTTTCGATGCCCACCCTAAGCACTTCTCTACGCATAGACTTTCCCTTATTCTGCAGTGATAAGCCAATATTGGTCCATACTATGTAGCCATCTTTCCGAGATAACGGTAATTTAGGATAACTAGCGTTGACAACTAAAAAAAAACACTAATCAGATCTATAAGTGAAACAGAACTAAGTAATTATTAATAATGAAATGTCTTTGAATTCATAATACAAAAATTATAAAGGTCGTTACCCACTTGTGCGGATTATTTCGCCGGCGACCGTTTCGAGGCCGCGCCGCTGACGTAACCAAAGGTTGGCTCACACCGCGCTGTTCCGGTCATCCGAGATCGCACGTAACTCGAGTTGCGTCAATACAACATGTTTCCATTGCCGACGACACAAGTTATATGGCGATTTAAATTGGTACACCATCGTTCGAAATTCGAATATCACACATTCTTTTTTAATTTCTTGTTTTAACAATAGCTTTAACCACTTTTTCACCACATTGTTTTTATATGACATAGGTGAAAACCGATATATTCTAGTTTTCCAGTAAAAAAACCTACGTTCATCCGTACGCAGTAAAATATTTGCATCACATATTAATGCATAGTTATTCACTTGACTTCATCCGATTTTGTGTAGACGATAAGCTTCAAGTGGTCAATCGTACAGAATCCGCACGCACACATGCGTACTCATTAAGAGGTGTAAGTAACACATACGTGTGTGCGTACAGGAAAGAGTTTTGTGGGACAAGAGACAGGTTCTACTGTCTCCGGAGCAATATGACCCCCTTTCTGTTTATTATATCGTACAAAACATACGAAAATATGCAAAGATTACGAGATAAAAATTATAGACCCGCAAAATACTTAACAGAATGATTGACGACATTTAACATCACAATATGGTGTATATTAACAAAATCTAATTAACGAAAAAAAAAAACATTACCGTCAATTTTTTAAACAGTACACATTTATGACATTTTACATAACAATTTGCATTTTATATAACATGTTTTAGACTGTATATTATCACGCAAATAAATTTAAATGTAAATAAATTGTTTTTTTTTTATATCGTCACTGAACTATAAATGTAAATAATTCGATAATCATATTGAAATTCGGCTCGTTTGCCTTCTTCTATTATTAAAAAAAAACTACACATTTAATTGTCCAACTGCAAATTAGTCGAATGTAAACTTTTTCTACAATCTATAATTAACTTTTAATACACAAGTCACTTCCTTATATTAGCGTGTCATTTTTTATAACGTAATGTCATAGTTTAAAAATAAAAAGGCAATACATCAAGGTTGTATTTTTTTGAATAAATGAAAGTAAACACGAGAGATAATTAATGTTAATAATTTTTATCTTTATTTTGTATTGTCAATATAAAAACATAAAGAATGTTACACGGCACAGTTCTGTTTAGATGTCTCGCGAACGAAAGTCCACAGTTCTATCTCGTGATTCAACACCCGTGAGACTACAATCGTAGGTAGTGCTATGATTTTTTTTTTTAATAATCCCATCTTGTAACAATACCAGGTTAAACAAACTTGTTTAGATATGGTTCACAATAATGGAATTCGAATCCACGTACGTAATATCGGTAGTCCATACACTTAACCACTAGGCTATTGTCACTTCATTTTTATACATTACAAGATTTTTGTAACAATATATCTCAAGTACTTATTCCTTTTCAATAAATCTGATAAAAAATATTTTTCCAGGAACACAATTTTTACAAGTAGCATCTTATTATTGCCAAATTTATCCTGGTCCGACCAGTAGTCGAAATAATAAAATTCTAAAAGTCCCTTCTAATAAATAAATCTGAATCATTTCCTTATAGTATAAAATAGCTTAACCATTAGACCTACGTACAAAATCAGCAACAATCTTGTTTTATTCATAACAATTTAATACATAATAAAATACTCTGACGTCATGGCCATAATAAATTCTTTATTAGCTACACTGACGTATAATGATCAATAAGTTATGGGCACACGGAGTTATCCGACCCACTGGACATAAGTGAACTTTTGTAACATAGTTTCTTACGGGCCCTGTTTAGTACCTTCCATCTCAACTGTCAAAAAATTGTTGTCAGTTATAGCTTGACAATTATACTAAAGTCAAGACTGTCATGTAGAGTGTATATGACATTATACAAGTATATTAAAAGCATAAATTCAGTACACAGAGACACTTCAAATTCTGTACATGGCGGTCGTATTGATATGGGACTTATTGAAATGAAAGCGAGGTGAAAAATCAGAGATCAAATGGAATGGAATTATAAAATAGAGTTAACTAATATAATCAAGTTGTGTGGGAAAGAAAACATAAGTGGAATGACGGTTTTTTTTTTAATTTACATATTTTCGCGTAAATTCTAATTTAGACTATGATTAAACCATTAAATTGGAATCTAGTATAAGTGAATTCCCATAACAAAGTCTTCCATCGAGCCAGTTAAGTCAAACTATATAACCAATATAAATCAGTTACAATAACAACCTATAAAATTTATGTCACTTTGTCCTCAGATTAAAGATGCGTTCGCATTAGAGCGGGAACGTGTAAGAAATCAAGATGGCGGCGCGTCCCGCCGCTGTGGTCGTAGAGCGCGCCTTCAAATTCTATGGCAAGCAGGACAAGCCAGACTACAAGCCAGTGCTCAATTATCTTGATATGACCGTAGAGAAAGGGATCATGTAAGTAAAGATTAATATATCAACTATTTACATAACGCATCGCCCACTGCTGGGCGTAGGCCTCCCCAAAGATCGCCACGATCGGTCCTCGGCCGCCCTCATCCAGAATACTAACTCAAACTTAACCAGACAAACGGTCCACCTTACGTCGACTTCCATGGCCGCCATTCAAAGACTTTGACTGTTTATAGACCTATTAATTTAGAATTCTCTACCAACTGTCAGAGCCAAAATGGCGACAATCAAATAAGCACAAAACACAACGACTTAAACCAATCCAATAGGTTATAGCGGTTAGTGGAATTTTACCATTCAGTTAAGAGGAAAATGATATTCTATTAAATGTTTGTTTTTTAAACGTTTTTTTACTTTAAAAAATTACATATGTCAAGATACGTCGTATGAGTAACAAAGCAATATTGTATTGACTTCCAAACTAATTTTAGTGAGTCTAATTTAAGAGAAATAAAATAATTATCTGATGTCATTTTTTTTTTTAATGAATTGCTGTTCGTTACTCTCGCTAAAACTCGAGAACGGCTGAACGTATATTTCTTATCTTGGTTTTGGAATATTCGTGGAGGTCTAGGGAAGGTTTAATAGGTGAGAACAGTCAGAAAAACTCCCGTGAAAGCCTTAAAAAAAGCCCTTTTCCATTTCCCATATAAACGTTTATTTCTGATGAGGAAATGTTTTTTTTTTTGTATCTCCTAAAAAAATTCAAAAATCTGTTTATTTATTGCCATTAAGGCGAAACAGAGTTTGCGGGGTTAGGTAGTTTCATATATAACAGAGTTTGTTATACATTATTTATATAGTTTAACACTTATATAGACCCATGACGGGTTAAAGACTCCTCCAATTTTGTCCAGTTTTTCTTTCGCCTCCTAAAGATATTTAGTATGTTTAAAACATATGAACAATCAAATTGTGTAGAGGAACGCTTAATTACAATTATGGCGTATATTTATATATTTTTTTTAATACAAATTTTTAAATGTCGAATTTAAATTTTTCGACATTATGATCATCAGGTGACATTTCGATTGAAGTATTACTAAGTCATTGTTTGTTGCAGTTACGGTCTACTTGGTGCATCAGGTTGTGGAAAGACGACTCTCCTATCTTGCATAGTCGGTCGACGGTCTTTAGACGGAGGAGATGTTTGGGTGTTGGGAGGGAAACCTGGGGAAAAGGGGAGCGGGGTACCCGGACCTAGAGTTGGATATATGCCACAGGTATAGAAATTGTTTACTAATTGTATATTTTTGTTTCTCTCTTTATCATCAGCTCAGTATACCGTACCCACTGAGCCTTATTACCATATTTTCCTTTACTGCGAGAATGGCGGATATATGTATGAAATTCGATAATCGAAAAACACATGTGCATGACGGGGATCGAACCTGGTGAGCATGTTGAGTTCGGTCCTGTCCGGTCAAGCGTTCACCAACTGCGCCACGGACGAGCAACTAAGTTCTCGATTTTGTTTCTTTAGTGTTTTAATTGTCCTAATAAATCAATTCTTCCATAGGATATAGCATTGGTCGCGGAGTTTTCCGTGCGGGACGCGGTCTTCTACTTTGGTCGCATCTACGGTATGCCAATGAAGAAATTAGTCGAACGATTCGACTTCCTGACCAATCTCCTCGACCTGCCCAGCGGCGGGCGGCTGATAAAGTCGCTGTCTGGGGGTCAGCAGAGAAGAGTGTCGCTGGCCGCTGCGTTGGTACATGAACCTGAATTGCTAATCCTCGATGAACCTACAGTCGGACTCGATCCTGTTCTACGAGAAAGGTGAGTGAAACTAATTGATACAGATTTTTGATCACATGGTCGAGAATTCGAATCTCACTATTCGTCTATTGTCGCTAAACAATATCCTAGCGCAAGCCTAGAACTTGAATAAAAAGTTTGAATGGTGCAAGAAATATTAGTGGATTAACAAAAACTTGATTACACTAAAACAAAAATGAATCTGGGTGAAAACTGAAACAGTGGTAGATTGTTAATTGAGGAAACGTCGTTGGATGCGGAAAGCGGAGGACCGCATACTGTGGAAGGCATTGGGAAAGGCCTATGTCCAACAGTGGGCAG
>JAODUI010000017.1:1593454-1606018 GCA_027563995.1 Papilio gigon | reverse complement strand
AGTTCAACAGGAGTGTATTCTAGTCATCGACGTGCCAATTCAAACACATGGTCAGCCACATTTAGCCTTCAGCTGGGCCTTCACCAAAGATCACGATGATGATTATATTATTATTATTATATTGTTTAACTTCTGGTATATCTTCGCAGGTGGCGAGGACGTGTGACGTGGTGGCTACACTGGCGCATGAAGGCGGAGCAGCATTGTACTCGGGCTATGTGGTATGTACCTATATCCGTGGTTGGCGGGCCGCTAGAACTTGTCCTGGAATATGAAGAGGTTGTTGGTGGCGGCCACGGCGATGACGCTCTCGTGCGGGTGCCACGCCGTGTGCAGGATCTTCTTGTTGAAGTCCAGGCAGTCTACACTAATCTCGTCCTGCGAAATAAACATTATAACACCTTAGTGTTAGAAACAGTTAAATATATCAAAGCAAATAATATATACTCAACTATCGAATAATTTTGACATTTATTGCAAAATAATTTTGTTTTTGCTTTTCTCACGGTTTTCTTCACTTTCCTCTCACATTTCCACTAAATCACAACATTAATGACGAAAATTTGCTATAGTTATATTAACCTTCTTCCTCTTGGCGGTAGCGGCGACGCGGCGCGCCCGCAGCGGCTGGCGGGGGCGCGCGGCCGCGTCACGCGACGCCTCCAACGTCAGCTCGCCGCGCCGCGCGGCGCCCGCGCCTGCCTCCGCGCCCGCCTCTCCCGCGCCTCCACGCTCGAATATCCTGATACATTCACATTACATATATACTTAAATACATATAACTCTTAAAAGCAAGGTCCATGATGATTAGGACATTATTCTACGCCAATACAAGTTTTCATGTTACCTCAGAACTGGCACATTTGTATTATGTTCGGTTTACATTTGTCCAGTACAGTGACCAAAGTCAGTGCTAGATTGCAACTGGAAAAGTGTAAACCTACACAGTGTATTCCTGTGCGTATTGACTTTAGAGTACATATTACCCATCAGTAGTCTAAACATTAAGGTACCTAAAGAATCCGTTGTAGGAGCCGGTCATGAGCCTCTGGTCGTCGCCGCTCCAGCAGCACTCGAACTTGTCGAATATGCAGTCGTTCTCGTACAGCGAGCACAGCTTCGACCGGAGGTACTCGTGCACCTTCACACATCACGTTACTATATATTATATAATACATTACAATTATCTAAGACATATTTAAAAACTTAGCCACGAAGTATTATAAGTCATTTTAAATATCCTAGCGGCTCAAGATCATGCTCATCCGCTTGCGAAGACCTTCCCTCCGCATGCACAGTTACTATACGCAAGATGAGTTCATCTGTAAGTGTAGTTACATATTGCCATTTTTAAGTTGATTTACAATATTATGCCATGAAACTAATTGTGATAATGTGGATAAATAAATAATAAAAGTAAATAAATGCATACGCCCTGATAGTAGATAACAGCTATGCAGCGACTCGTATTCAAGATTTTTGACAGCCTATACTGTTGCGATCACAACTATAAAATGGCACATTGCAATATCGTGGTGTTGAAGTGCAAAAAGGGTTTAACTGTAATTCGTGGCCATATTTACACACAATACAACTTAGAGACTTTTATATATAAATGGGAATGCTACAAATAAGTTGTAATACACTTACTGGATATGTTTCTACAGGTTTCGTTTCCATTCTAAGATCCCATACTTTTAAACCTAAATAGTCCCGAGACATCATGTATCTGAAACATGTTTGTTAAACATTTAAGAAACACATTAACTGCAGCATTAAAAAAACATTTTAATGTTTACCAGTACAGTCCCTCAGTGTAGATTTCTCATACAAATCTACACACACTGAGTTGCTTTTAATAACCAATAAACAACGATCAAAGCTCTTACTGTAACTCAAACTCGTACAAGTGTTCACATCAACACTAAACATCGGAATATTGTTGTTAATTGTACATGTTCACACTGGAGAAAGTGGACACTAACTAATTTGTTGTTCACTTTATCCACACTCAGAATCTCTCGTAGTGACAACTTAACGTCTCTAAACAGCTTCAAGTGTTCTTGTGACCTACCTGCCCGAGTTGCTGAGCTTGACGTCGCTAATGGAGGAGATGATCTCCGAGAAGAAGGAGCGCGCGTGCGGGTCCTCCGGCTCCTCGAACAGCTTCGCGTGCCGGTCGCACAGCGCCGCCGCGCGCATGTCGCATAGCCTTATTGTACCTAACACATATACATATAAAGAACGGTACCACTTGAAAGAAAAACACCTTATTTTAGTTATGTTTACTTACCCTTACTACTAGAATATACAAAGAGATTGCATTCAGTCGGGTGGAACTCCGCTGCGGTTATAACCTGCAAGTAAAACATCTTTTGTAAGAACAAAGGCAAACATCCCCAAACAAAAGTCTAGATAGGTGTGTCTGGCAGGGGCATTGCTGTGCCCACGGATGTTGTATATTACCTCGGTGAGTTCCTCCATGTTGGCGGGCTTGATGTCGACGATATTGAAGCTCTGGTCGGTGATCTCGAGGTGCCAGAGGTTGATGCGCAGGTCGTCCGCGGACAGGTACGTCTCCTGGTCGGAGTTCAGGGAGATCGAGTTGATGTGGTACGTGTGTGCGTTCGCGAAAATACGTCTGCAAATAAACACAACAGCCTTTAATAAATATTTATAAAATGAGGCACTGATCATCAGTACAGATTAATAATATCTATGACATTAGTTTATTAGACCTCCCCTTTTTCCTTTACTCTCTGCTTTCGATTTAAGTTCTGATTTCGGTTTCTATAAACCGAATTAAAAAAATCGGTTCTAATTTGGAATCCGATATATACCACTTTTGTTGCATCCCTGGGTTGTATATTAATCTCATTATTACTGCATATATTCTAAACAACTGAACCGATTTTTACTAGTTAGGCATCTTTAAATTGATACATTTCCTCTGAGTGTCGTCATAGAGGTATTTAGTCTTGTTCACATACCTGGGCGATGCTTCGACCATTAATTCCGCGGGCCGCACCGTGGGCACCCTGAGCTGCGTGACCCGCGACGGGTGCCGCAACCGACCGCCCTCCTCACGCGTGTTGTACCCCGTCACGCGCTTGTCACGCTCTGAAACCTAAAACATTTAACATGACAGAGATTATTTTTTAGTTCAATACTCCTATTTACCACTTTAGTATGTAATCATTTAATATTAAACAAAGATTACCTGTTATGTGTCTCGCCATTTTATTCATTAATTTTGTATAACCACTGCATGATGTTCCAAAACATTTAACCCAATATGTCATAGACAGTGATAACGTGGACATTACATACCTTCCAAAGCTTGATCGTCTTGTCATTGGTGGAGAGCAGGAAGTGTGCCTGGTTCTTCCGCTTGAGCCACCGTATCTTGTTTATCTTCTCCTCTATCTCCAAGGACTTGAGGTAGTCGAACTCCGGCTCGTGTGATTGGAACGTAGAGTACACATTGTATTCCCCTTTCTTCGGTACACATTGCTTCGATGCTGGGTCTCTCTGGAATCATATGTTTTTAAATCACACACATATAGTCACAACTACAGTTTCTTGGATTGATTTTCGACTCTGAGTGTGATAATCTCTTAGTATAGAATACATACTGAAGCTACACTTCTATAACTTAAATGCAACAGGGACCATTTAGTGATTCAGAGTGTACAAGTAAAGTTTAATAACAACTTTACGTGAAACTAAGAAAATACTCTTACCAGCCTTTAATAGCTTCCTTTTGAAAAAAGGGTGGTCTTAAATACTAAATTAAGTGTAATCAGTACATATAGCGGAAGGCATGTATCATGATACTAACTTGAAATATAACAACTCTGCCGCCCTTGTCGCCGGTGGCGAGCAGCTCTCCGTCGTGATTGAACTCGACGCAGGAGATCAGGTCTGCCTCGGTGACGTCGTCTTCTAACGTGCCCTTCACCTGACTAAAACACCATGTCGTCTCCCCACCATTGCCTGAAATCGTATACAATATTGTACCACTTCAATTAATGTAAATTTCTATAAATAAACAGAGTGCCTCAGTGACAAAGTCGTGTAAATTTAAATCTGTAGGGTCTGAGTTTAATCTCAACTATTTATAAATGTGTTTTTTCGTAAATTTACTTCAAAACTAGTTCGTAATTACTACAGTACATCGAATTTAATTATTACAATTTATATAAAATACATTAACTAACACTTTACCTCCTTCACTGTGTAAAACTTCTCTACTTATTTGTTACAATCTTGTATTAACTATTTTTTTTAATCAATTAGACAACTAATGATTTGCTTTCCTTCAACAAAATTCTACATAGTTACAAAGAATCCATAGAAACCTTACAATACCAAGATATTTTAGTAAAAATATCTGTTAACACATTTTAAAAGATTTAAAATTAGACACAAAGTTTGCCTTACAGACTAACGGACCCATATGTACTGTTGAAGATCTATTATATCTAAACATATAATATTTATTATCATTACTTTATATCTGTAGTTTGTTTATAATTTATTTTAATTTTAAACAGTACTAGTGATAGTTCAGAATATTTACAACACCGGCCAGTGTAATCAACTATAGCCTAGTCAGACCT
The DNA here is from genome assembly GCA_027563995.1 of Papilio gigon. Classification (NCBI taxonomy): domain Eukaryota; kingdom Metazoa; phylum Arthropoda; class Insecta; order Lepidoptera; family Papilionidae; genus Papilio; species Papilio gigon. Next base: position 1,601,396 of record JAODUI010000017.1, on the reverse strand, counting down.
AATATCGAGTAGTCCGTTCTGTCTGTTTATACACAATCGAAATGAGAGGATGTTATGTGGGTGTACAAAGTTCTATTGTGACCCTTTAGGGTCTACACGCCTAAACTAATTTTGGCAAGTGGGTGACATTTGATTCGCATTTATTTCCAAAGTGTCATAAAGTCAGTCAACTTTCTTGTTTTTTTTTTAATACCAGTATTATTTCGGCAGCGGTAACTCACAGTTATCAAGCAACCTAGCTGTGAATCAAACTTTAGAAAACAAGAGATATATGCCGCGACCTGATTACACCTTTGTAACATCTCTTTTGTCCATGAGTGTAACGTCAAAAGAAAATAATCCACGAAGGCTGTATTACTGTTTGTCTAAGATAAAGGTAAGACATTTGAGCAGTTTAAACGCGAGTATTTGATTAGTTTAAAGCATTTGCGCATAAAAATATTGACTACCTCCTCCCGTGTCTTTGTCCTCGAGGAAATAAAAAAAAAATTAAATGTACCCTATGAATCAACCAATGAACTCTAGACAGGAATCTATCTCTGTGCGAAATTTCATCCATTTTGCAGTTACTTGTTAACATACATCCATTTAAATTTACGCATTGATAATATTAGTAAGAAACAAAATTGAGAATGCATTTGTTTATCATTCCATACAAAAAAAAGTTTTACTTTTTAAACAATATTTAACAAGTTTTACGTATATTAAATCCGGTATATCCAGTTACGAAAGGACGAAACGTGCTCTCGATTCTTTAAATAAACGCATTGATATGGGCACATATTAATTTCTCAGCAGTTACGAAACAATTATTTTGACAATGCAAATAAACCTCTAACAATTACTGCATTTCCGTACGACTCCTCTGACGTAATTCGTGACGTCAGTAATTATACAACCAGTGTAAGTTTACCAATCTGTTAGTATTTTAAACATGATGGCACATGCCTAGCTTTATTGGTTATACGATATGATTACGAGAGAATTCTTGATACTATAATGTCGTATTTAAACTCGTGACCTGAACAAATGAGTCATCGATTATTGTGTTCTAGCCATATCATAAGTTTTCAAAGCCGAAAACATTGTCATCATCTAAGTCTGATAAACAATGTGGTATTTTTTTTTATAAACGCAATTCGATCTGATAAATGTCGCTACTTTGATTTGATTAAAAATGTCCCAATTATAATACGAAAGTCTATTTTTTAGTAAAAATGTATAACCTCAGTTATATTAATACAATAATACTTTAAGTATTCCAATATTTATTTTAAACATAATTTACAGTAAAAAAAATGCCGGTTACGTATTTTTTTTTATTTCATAAAGTAATAAAAAAAATATTGAAAGGAGTATAGAATATATTTGTACTTGTCAATTATTCTGCAATAAAATAACTTCTTGATTATCTTTTAAACACAAAGCACACTTATAATTGTATATATTAGTTAAAACTTCAGCAGTTAGTAAGGGTACAATAGATAGAGTAAATGCAATGTAAAAGGCTAGAAGGAAGGCTTCAAACAGGGAAGGTAAACACAAAAGTTCTCCGCATTAAAAAAAAGCGATCTTAAAAGTGGACAGATTGTTTAAACCATGAGCAAAATACCATTTAAATATAGAATTTAGTTTAATTATTATAGACATTAAAAAATAAGGTCCTTAACATATCCGAAACGCTATTAATTAACAAAATTTATATGAATAATTGAATAACATACAGTCACAAGCCGTATTCCAATGCTGCTTGCAGTTGTTTGACCTCCAATTTTTAGCATCATGACCTCTAACTCGATGGCTCACATACCACGACTCCTTGCGTTTTAACATATCACACAACACAGTAGCGACCATAGAGTACAACAACCTACACAGAAACCATAGTCTCACCACACAAATTCTACCATAGATAACACCAATTCGCGAAATGTTCGCACAAACGACGCTCCACAAGCATCGTAACATCGGAATGCAAAACAAAAGTAAACTGGCAAACCTGTTTTGGAGCTATCAAGCAGTAATCTTACGCTCTTGTATGGAAAAACCTGTTGGGTAACAGAACACCCGCCTTTTATGTGGTCGGTGAAATAAAAACAATGGGTGAGCAAGGATGAATCGGCTCGTTACGCCGCGAAACTACCAATGTCCAACGCTGACACTCTAATAGGTTCAAGATATAAATAAACTCCCAATGTCATAGAAACAGAATTCATCCTTTGAAAAACTTATCACTTGTTTTATCATATTCAAAATTAAACATTTATAAATAATGAATTACTTATTTATTTAAATTTAATTATACTGTTAGTGTCATTTAGTACACATTACATTAACATCCCTAATATTCATAGTAAAATGTATATAAAAAAAATTACTAGTTTTGGTGGAAAATGGAGTTAAAAATTTCAAATGTAGTGATGACAACATCACAGATACCTTATCTGAAAATGTTTAGTTTCTAAAACAAAGATGATAGGTGATAAAAAATATGTTGTAAAGAAAAACTAATAGTCTACCTTAGTAAAGTACCTCAGTACTAAATACATTTAATAAATTTACAAAACAATTACTGCCAGTCTACCCTTTTCCTTATGTTATGTTGATGCAGTATGAACTATTCTCTGTCAGCCGTCATATCTGAACTGACACACTTCCACATATCCACTATGACAAAATCTAAACCGTCTTCAGGAATAACTGCACTCATTCAAATTTATATTCAATTAATTTGAAATGTTATTCAGTTTGGTAAATAAACACTACGAAAATTTTTCCTTACAAAAAGTCTCCAGAGGTCTTTTTTTTTTTCTCATGTTTATAATCCAGATTAAATATCTATGAATCTATAGATATGATATCTATTTGACCTTTATTTGAACTAGCAATACAGAATTCAAACATATCAACAAATACAATCAGCTATGTTTACATACAACTTACAATTCATATGATAATTACCCCTAGAAATGTCAATGCCGGTTACTATGCTTTACAAAAAAGAAAAAATACAATTTTAGACTGACGCAAAATGTCTACTTGGCGAAAAAGATTATTATCTATATTTCAGCATTTTAATATGTAAAAATAGTGTTGTTTAGAGAGGTATCATTATCATAGTAAAGTTGAATGAAAGTGTGTTTTCATATATACAATATAGGTTCATGGTAAAATTCATAGAAAACAAGAAATAAGCTAAATCCAAATCGATAATTAAAATGTAGGGTATTATGCCATTATAAGGGAGGATGTGAAAATAATTGACCCTTTTTAGGGGTTGCTGGGTATTCTGAGAGCTGGTCTGGATGGAGTAATCCATGGCCTGTCAAGGCCAAATCCACGCAACATATGCAGTAGACATGGAGTTGAGGAAACCATAGTCCTTACTACTGCCACTATTTGATACTTTATTCTTTAAAATCAGAGGACCTGTTTAAGTGATGGGTGGATTGGAAAAACACAACTGTAAACAATCTGTGAATGAAAATAAATCAATAATACCATCTACACGTATCCTTTTAAACCCTCCAGGGTTGTATATAACTTAAATCATACCTCACTTGTGAAAGTTTACTAAACCATTTATCCGTAGGTCACAATCAAATGATATACATACAAACCCACATACAAAAAATAGCTTAAAAATCAATTAGACGTCTAAAGAAGGTTTTAAAAACATATTCATAACTGACGGTTGCTTGTGCCTATCTCTTTGAGGAATTAAAACAAAAACTAAGTAGCCTACGAGTCCTTTCAGGCTATTTACATTTCATCTAGGTCCGTGCATTCATACTGGAAATACATAGTACCATCCATTTAAAGTACTATCATGTAAAAGTCCATACAATATGCAAATTTAAATGCTTCTACATAACTTTTATTGATTTTATCTATATCTACTGGATGAAAATGTGTGATATCCAAAAAGTATTTGATACATTGAATATTTTCTATAACAAAAATTACTATCTTACATCATTCTGTCACAATAAGCTAATTACGACATTTATATTACCAATAACGGTCTACCCTGATTAGAACACTACATTTGTAAACTTGTAAAAATGTAATCAAACATTAATGTTGGTTGATTAAATAACAAAAGTTAAATATCCCTATGGTCAAACGACAATAAAGAGGGCATAAACAACCTATGCAACTTTAGATCGAGCGTAATAAATGACGTTGTAACTATTTAAATAGAATTGTTAAAACGCAAAGTGGGTATGCGAAAATCGTTATTGCCTCACCTGGTAAATATCTCATTAGTAATATCCCCGTAGGCCTGTTCTAGCATTTGGAAAGGATTCGACGTGAATTCTAATTGCAAAAATGTGCGAAACACATTAATTTGACCTTCGAGATGTAATCAACAACCGAGATCATCTGATCACACAAACAAATTAACAATAACCGCTTACGACTCGAACTTTATGTGTTTATTCATCACATATAAGACGGAGAACCTTTGCGAGAACTTTCTTTTTCATATAAATGCAGCGCAGCAGTGAAATAATCAGTGTAAAAGGTTAAAACTATCGGCTCAAACATTACAATAACCAAACACTGCCACTATGCTATTTATTATATTAATACACTAAAAACTAATAACCAAACTAAAGACAAGAACATTGCATTTACCGTCGGAGTTCGAACGATAAAACATCTTCGACTTATTTCCGATTCCCGAATCCGATTCGCCCTTGTCTATCGGGCGCTAAAAGTCACCACTTACCGGCCATGACAAAGCCCAGCACAAAAACTTTAAGAAGTTTGATAGTTTTAGCACACAATCACTTCTATATTTTACTAAAACATCACACACAACTGTAGATGAAAACCGATTAAAATCATTTCAACATTACATCGGTAAAAAGCAATGGCGCTCAGAAAATTCAGAAATACATACAATAATTACTGCAGAGATCAGTGTTGCCACTGTTCTTCTACAAAAATTTACTGCATTAAACTACATGACTACGAACGTGAGAAAACGAATATTAATACTGATATTATTATAACACCACAATCATTATTTAAAATAAAAAAAAACATATATTTTATGATCAACACTGACATTTCACTTAGTTTTACTGTCATTCCAGTTAAAATCTGCGTAATTTGAGAGTCTCTAAACTTTACATCTATGGAACCCTTTTAAAGAACTCTAATGAGTGTTTATGTTTTAATGGATATGGAACGTAGTATTAAAAACAATGTCACATCTACAGCAACTAAAATGAACTTGATTTACAAGGTACTAAACTGAATTGTATATGTAAAATATGTATTGGCAATTCAAAAACCTGTCAAATGAAAAAACTGTGTTTCCTTCTATTAAAACATTAATCTTCGAATACCAGCTTATGGACTGAATTAAAGTGAGGTAATTAAAATTCTACCGAGTTAGAACTTTTACTTACAACTTGCAATACCTTTATCATAACTGTCACAATATTCAAAAGCTAATGGTAAAACAGTCCGCATGAAGCACGCATTTTATGCGACACAAAGTGCTGCCATCTATTGTTCCATTCCTAACATTATACTCTAACAGATTCATGATTGTACAAGGTATGCAATGTTATTTCAATTAAGTTTATTTTGTGTTACTTATAAACTGTAATATGTTTTAAATGATATAAAGTTTTGTTTTACAATATGAGATCTAAATTTTAGTCTAAATTAAAGTTAGCGGTAGAAAGCAATGACACCAGTGTCCGTTAATTTTTCAAATGCAAACTTCTTATTGTTGACGTTACTAGTGTTGCTATATTTTCTGACATTTACAAAAATATAACGGTGTAAAGTCGTTGCAAATTAGAAAGCGTTTCAGAAATATTACTTTAGATTCGTAAAGTAATAATTCCAAAGAACTATCTTGTACGAAAAATGGACGAAAAGCCAATGTTCGATTCTGTATGTATATATATCAATAATTTTTGTGGTTGCAACAAATTATAAATTCCATCTACACCCGGCATTACTATAACATTTGACTATATATAAATAAAAATGGCGGTAACTTACACAATTCAACACATTAAGAGTGATGGTTAAGTATAGGGATTGCCAAATATAACGGCGGTTCAAAAACCTTAACGCAAAACACGGTTTCCGTTGTAGCAGGCGTAAAGGGATGCGGGGGGAAGACAGTACGCAACGCGCCGGTGACCTTGGGTTTTGAGCGGCTAAGATATTAAAAACAACGTGTATTTAAATCAAGTGCTTTTAGAAAACCAATGTTCAAAATTATTTTAGTGTTCTATTTTTTCACTTCATAATAAACCACGTACTACAATTCAAAGGAGTGGGTAGACATACGAATTTATTTATTTAATAGACTGCCATAGAGTACTATATTGGCAATTTTGTTTACCTACAACTTTGCCGTATCCTTTTACGAAGGTTGTTAAATTCTTTTAACGTATTATTTCTTTGTTCTCAGTGTTTTCGTCAACATGCCAAAACCAAACATAATAAATTCATACGTTATCTACCCCTGAACGTTATTTGAACAGTTATCAGCATTCGTGATATAAAACCTCTTTGTTTTGTACATCATCGAATTAGCCAAATAGATAAAAAGTACCGTATAAGGTTTATTAGTAACCACGGCTAATATAATACAAATTTACTACGATATTAATACGGTCACCTACACTATTAATAAGCTCAAACTTTTTTTTTTATCATTCTTATATAGGATCTCAACAGCCACAGCACACATTTAAATAATTCCTTTTGTAGCAACAAGTCCTACATTTAGGACACGTTTTAGTCTGTATATTATTACACTACTAAATTAAAAAGGTGAGTAAATTGGAATGAACCGTTATGCGGGAATCATTATATCATCATCATAATCAACAGCCCCTGTTTGCCCACTGTTGGACATAGGCCTTTCCATATGCCTTCCACAGTATGCGGACCTCCGTTTTCTGTACCCAACGACTTCCTGCCGTCCGCACTAAGTAATCAGTCCACCTGGCGGGAGGACGACCTACACTCCTCGTCCCATATAAAAAAAAATGTATAAAATAATTCCAAACATATTACTGTTTCTTTCCTCAACATCGAGGGATGATAATAATTATATACATTTTTAGATAAAGGAAACCCACAGTTAGACCCCTCTTTCACTCTAATTTTAGCTGCTCGCAACTATTTCACTATTAGTAAAGTCCTTTTTCCCTAGCCCGAATTTTTGGACATTACGAAGAATGTCAGTCTCTTAGTGGAAATAGGGTTTTAATTATATATACGTACCGTTTTTGTTTCCATGATCGAATATGACACTCAATTTTTGTAGACTGTTCTGTCTGGCTTCAGCGAAGAGTCTCCTCTTGTTCTTGGGGGAGGACTGCGTGGCGAGGGGGGACACTACCATCGCAGTGGTCGCCATGTTTGACATACATGACATGCAATAACTGAAAAAAAAAATCCCGACTTAAAACCTTTGAATTAGTAATCTTAATATCTAACATTTGGGACCGTTCAAGTATAATGAAAGCAGATTTATTAAAATTATTTACCACTCCCCCCCCTTTCCCATTTGAAAAATGAAAAAGAAACGATAAAAGTAAAAAAAATAACAAAGTAAATATGATTCGCAAGTGAGTGGAAGGTCGCGGTAGTCTAGAAAAATCTGGGGTCTTTGCCTATCTTTTTGTTGTGTTGTATGAGAGCCGTTAAAAAAATTGTCTTTACAAAAAATGTTGTCCAAGTAAAAGTTGTTTAATTTTCTCTGAATTGCATTTCAATTAATGTGTATAAATTAAATGAACCCAAGCATTAATAATTGCTATGACAACAAAACATAGATTCACTTTAAGAGTTGCTCTCATGACAGGTTACGTGGACCTCAATAAATTAAATGAAAGAAAGTTGTATAAAAAAGCCACTCAGACAGCGACAGCACCCCACTCCCCCCGCTTGCGCG
>JAODUI010000017.1:1573718-1586041 GCA_027563995.1 Papilio gigon | reverse complement strand
GATACGCTGTGATCCTTATCGTCTACGTTTCCTTCCTCTAGCACACGACATAATCAATGAAGGCGACCACGCGGCCCGCGCGCCGCCGGAGCACTCGTTCGGCCCTGTGCTCCGCGTGGTGAGCCTCCCCCACGTGCAGGCGAACGCGGGCCGCAGTCGGCAACAACACATTGCACAACTCGCACAAATACCATTTTTTAATCTGTAAAGGAAGGAATAATTTAAACTCTATTCTCATACGCAAGATGAATGACGTCATCGGAAGTACAGTTTACCTTTCTCACGCAATCTTCCTCGTTTCCAAAGTACTCCGTAGAGAGGAAGCTCTTGGTGTGCACAGACTTGGCGACGTGCGCGATGGCATTGTCCCCGTCCCTAAGCCGAGACTCGCACACCAGACAGAAGTAGTCCACGCAGCTGCTGATAATGCCGTTTGCACTCAATGTAGACAACATTCCTGGTATCTCAGCTACAATAAACGAACATTGAGGAGGGACAGTAGAGGTGCTGGTCAAATCGAGGCCATGAGGTTACCAGTTGGCCAGCCAGTCAGGTTGACTTTACACATATCATTGAACTTCTTTCGCAGATATGTACATTATATAAGGTAAATGATTTAAACCAATGTATACTGGGCCAGCGTGGTTTACTAAGGCTTAATCACACATAACTTTGACTAAGGACTGTTAGTGTGGACATATGCTATGAACTGATGATAATAAAATTATTTTATGTCACTGCAGATCTGATAGTTGACAAGTATAGCGGGCACCATATGTAAAAATCACTATCTATAAAGACAAATATTTGTTTAGTTTACATTATTGATATCTTACATATGTAGGTACATCATTTGTTAAATTAAGAGTTAATTTAATTATTACTATAATTCTAGTTTTCAATTATTTTTTTTTTTTTTAATTATGACATCATTGACCTCCCTTGTACTTAGTAAGAGCTTAAAGGAGGCATTGGAAATTGACTATTATTATCTTTACTAATTATTATACAATAAGTAAATAAGTAAGTAAATGTTATTTAACAATTAAAATAATAAGAGGTAGAAGCAAAAAGTAATGATCTAAAAATTATTTGAAGCATAAACATTTTTGATTAAAAATTGTATTAACTACTTACTCATATAACAAAAGCGGTCTAGATATGACAGGACTTATTTATATTATTTTGGTTTAACTAAAAACAAATAACTTGACAAGACCGGGAACATTAAAGTTATTTTTTAAAACAAACATAGATTTCAAAATTACTCATCTGTATCTTACCCAAATTCACCTTAAATTTCATAAATGTAAATAAACCCTTGAACGATCGTACAATTACTAATGAAGTTTTATCACTCCAACATGTAATATAAACTTCTTTGTAAAATACAAAACAGTAATTGAAAAAGTCCAGAATTAATTAGATTAGGTCGGCGAACATGTGAGATTCCCCGAACGGATAAACAATATAAAAAAAAACAAAAGAAAACATTCATTAAATGAAAAAATAGCTAGTAGTTAGTACTTACTTTTTATGAAGATGTATGTGAGAAAACGTTTATATTGTACGACAATGATGGCGTTACTTCTTTACTCAACTGAAACTGGTTAACTGAATAAAACGGATCATATTTTTCCACAATTTGGATGTCAAAGGAATCCCCCACAATAGTTTTCGTTTAATTTATTTTGAACCATAGAGTTAAATTTAGAGATTGTATTCGGTTCTGTATAAAGTTTCTGGCATAAAAATCATCACCTTTAAAACAAATTATTTAGAATTAAACTATTAAAGTTTATATAAATGTCGGTTACGATTTTTTTTCTTGAACGAAGCAGTACTTTTTCTTTCCATTTTATAAGAAGTTCAATGCCAATCTCAAATTCTTTTAAAATAGATTTTTAATCTACTGACTTCATAGGCAAGTTTTCCATGGTCTATGCATCCAGCGAGTTCTGTCAGATGTCAGATAAGTAAACTGTAGAAGTGTGGTTGTAATTTTTCTTTTTAAAGCAAAAGCTTTGTTTATTCACCCTTTATACTATTATTTCTTTATATTCTAGTAAAGTAATTTCCAAAACACAATGTAAGTTAACTTTTTTAGACGAAATATCGGTACCCAAAAGCGAAAATCACTAACATTATTGTTTTTCAGGGCGACGACAACCAAGCCACGCTCAGAAATGACTTTGGAGGAGTTGTCTAAAATTGAGGAAGAAGAGTTTAGTACGGGTCCTCTTTCAGTACTTACACAGTCTGTTAAGAACAACACACAAGTATTAATAAACTGTCGTAACAACAAGAAACTTTTGGGACGAGTGAAAGCTTTCGACCGGCATTGTAACATGGTCTTAGAAAACGTAAAAGAGATGTGGACCGAAGTGCCTCGTACTGGTAAAGGAAAAAAGGTAATAAATTATTGTTCTAATATTTGAATTATATATAAAGATAAAACCTCTCTGTTTTAATTGCTCACTGCTCATTCATCCACTATTTAATTGTCCTTTTGACGTAACATTAAGTGAACGAACAGTATAGCATGTCATTAAAAAAGGAATACTTAAACGGTGGTAAAAGTTGCTGGCCTTTGAGAAATGATGGATTAGGTTAGCTGTGCCAGGACTTCACCATGAGTAAATGATTTATATCTACCTAACCCTCTGAGTTACAGGTGTGAGTTATGCTGTTGAAAGGGTGCTCATCTAGCAACCTGGCAACAACCTTAATTGTTTTTCCAATATTAATATCTATTTCAGGGCAAAGCGGTAAACAAAGATAAATTCATCTCGAAAATGTTCCTTCGAGGGGACTCTGTCATATTAGTCTTAAGAAATCCCCTTGCGACCGCTGCAGGAAAGTGATTCATTCAAATATCCATAAATCAACTTTGTGGTAAAAATGTCTGAAGAACCAAGGGAAACTTTAAATACTTAAGCCAATACTTATTTGTAAGTTCAATTTCCAAAATAAATAAATAAAATAAAAGGATTTGTTTTATTTTAATCTCACCACCTCAGGATTAAGTATTAATTCCTTGTTTTTATTTAGGTTACTATTTTTTTACTAGTGAAATGCTTATTGTTTAGTCCATGGCAAATGCCATAATAGATTTCTCCCAGCATTATGGGGAAAGGTTGCCAAATAAAACACAATTTAATTCGAGTCACTTTTATCCAGATGTCCTGTTTCTTAGATTGCCTTAAAATTCTTCAAAGTAAATGAATGTGCAAAAGAATAGAGTATCATAGACGTGCAACAGTCTTGCCAAATAAACATAAAAGCCTAATTATAATATAGAAGTCACTCATACACTTAAATTCTAATAAAGTCTGTTATCGAAACTTTCGAACGACTTTAAATACAATTTCTTTGGTTGTATTTACAATAATTATAATGTATGTACTATTCAATCAACACTGAGGTTATCACAATACCAGAAGCTTGAACAGGCTTTTTAATTTTTTTTACTCAAAATGTAATCTGGAAAATAAGTTGTCCACACATGGACAATAAAATTGAAGCTAATAGTAAATGTATGTAGTTGAAAATTATGTCCTAAGGTTTTTCATAAAAATAAAAGCTGGAAAACATGTTTTTAATTAGCTAAATTATGTTCTAAAATGTAGTCTATCAACTTACTATGTAGGTAATTACAAAGGTTTCACTTTATTCGTTCTAAATTTAATATATTAAAAAAATGAAGTTCAAAATTGAGCATAATTTTGAAGTCTTTTAGCTCAATTTCATATATATCGGACATTTTAAACAAACGTAATTTTTCTCTATGGCAACAAATGCATTATCCTTCAAGGCGATTTTAACTTTCTTTCCCATTTTTCTTTTAATTATAAGAGAATTTCGAAAGAAGAATTATAGACATTATTTTGCCAAGTGCCGAAACGCTTTTTTTATTCTATGACTTAAACAGAAATTAACATTTGTTTTTTATATGAGAAGGGGGCAAACAGTGACTGGATCACAATATAGCAAGTTTACTTTTAAATTTTACACACTTTAAAAAATAACCCTATAAGTAGCCAGTTACATTTTTTTTACTCGATTAAATGTGAATCTACGAATAAACCTCTGTTGTTCGATGTATCGGATACTAATATTAATTTCAATGCAATCCATTGGGACATTCAGCACCATAAGTTTTGTACCAAGGCAGTGCTGCGCCGGACGTATGTTTGATATAAATTATTGCCATATTTAATATTTATTTCACAAGAAAATCAACACAATGTCTCGTTCTATAAATATAAAAATATTTTACGCTAATATTAACTATGGAAATCTCGACAAATAATATTCTAGCACCAGATTTACTTAACTGTGGGTTGCCACTGTCAAAAGCACTTGTACTGACAGATATTGTTATCATTACATCATTTTCTTTATTTGAAGATTTTATGACTTTCGTTTTCTTTTAAAATAGTAGAGACTATTTGTCAGTATGAGTGTAAAAGCAGTGGAATTTCACTAAGTCTGCTTTATTTTGAAATGGTATTGTTTTATAAATGCTATTTAAATATACTCCATCAAGCGTACAGTTGCTTAATATAATTTATATAAAAATACACAAATAAACATAAAATTTTATCTATCGAATAATTCCAAACAAAAATTATTTACACGTCTTATAACCTATGTCCATCTCAGATACAATTTTCCATTTATAACTATAGACGCAAACATCATACAAATTCATACATTTATACATACTTACAAGGACATACATTAATGCCTTATTTATTAAAATATGAACACTATTGATTACAGCAATACCGCACCACGTTCCGTTTTTACTGAAAAATTATTTTACGAAAATATTGAAAGACGATATTTTAGGATGACAAAGCGAAAAATTTTTAGTTATAGAAGTTTTACATTTTTTAATTTAATTTAAAAAAGCGACGAGGAATTGAAATAATGAGAAATATAAGTGAAAATGTTCTATTAAATGAAGTAAACAAGACTAGATTTTTTTTAGTAGCAACACTGATTTTTTATAACCTAAAAATAACACGTTTGATATAAGTATAATTATTCCGTATGAGAATGAACTCGTCAGGCGAGTCAGTGAACATTATACTAAGGCAAAAGTATGTATACAAATAAAACGAAAATACAACCATTAAGCTGTCTACACCGGTGCACTTTGTTCATTGTGTCTGTTAATCCGTGGGTTTACACCATCGTGACGGAATAATATTTCACTTTTGTGAGAATGAAAGACAATTTTCGTATGTAGTATGCAGTTCAGTGGAAACCAACGGACTTTCTTTTGTTTATTTATGTTAGTTAACATTTATTATGGATTATCAGTCTCTTTAATTTAAAATGTCTTGGTACTGTTTCATAAAAGATTCGTTATTTTTTGGGAACATTAATTTCTTTCCCCGACGATTTTCTATTTTCAAATTTTTGCTGTAAGCTCGCTACGTTAGACGGTTTTGAAGATAATTTTGTTGCATTCGTTTTCACGTTAGATTCCGTTCTTTGAACATTAATTGTACTAGGTTTTGGGACTACTTTAGGTTTATTTTTATTTAAATTATCCGCTATGGCTTTGACGTTAGAGTCTACTTTCGATTGTACGCGGTTTATGTTCTGTTTGTCAGTTGTTTTAGTAACGTTTGTGGATGGATTTGTTTTAGGTTGTGTTTTAGTCGTCTTCTTGTCTATTGTCGGCGCCGGTTTGAGAGGTGGTCGATTGTCTGCCGCTTTAACAGGAACTGAAGGTTTCACGGCTACTTTAGGCGGATCGTTGAGTATTTTGTTATTGTTAATAACATCGGGAGCTTTGACGTTCTTCGTGTCAATCATTGCGCAACTGGAAACTAAATCTGGACTGTTAGATATAATTTTAGGTGTAAGGTTTGAATTTTTGATTGTATTTTTAGGGGATTGAGGAACGTTTTTGAATGTGCTGATGTTTTTCAGACCTGGCGGTGTGACTTGTCTCGCGAATGTTGGTATCTTTGAGTTCACCTTTAAAGTGGGGGACGGCGGTGTCCTCTCCGTCTCCTTCGTTTCGTTGTTGTTGTCCTTCATGTAGGTGGGAACGTTGACTGCCGACGGATGGAGGTATCCACTGCTAGTCGTAGACGCCGAGCTGGACTTAGCCCCGGAGTTGCTGTAGACGCTCTCCGGCGTTTTATAATGGTCGGCATTCATGTACGTGCTGTCCCTTTTGTTTTCGGCATTCTTTTCTTTTCTCTCCTTCTCTTTCTTCCTCGATAGAGTCGAGGCGGAGTAAATAGAGTCGAAGTTACGATTTTGAATCTCGTTAACAATTTCTCCTAGAAGACCGACGCTTTCCGTGCTTCCAGAAGTGGAAGTGACAGGTTTAGGAGTATTGTAGCCTACTGGAGGGGGTTGTGGGATAGTTTTTATAGGAGGAGGTACTCCGGGTAAAGGTTTCGAGTGTTTTTCGGGACTCTCCTCTATGATAGCGTAGATGTTGTCACCGGACTCCTCGTCGATGTGAGCAAGCGGTGCACATTTATCCTCTATACAATCAACGTAGTCGACTGATTTAAGTTCGATAGCTTTGGGGTTTTGGTAGAGGGAGATGTCAGTGTGGGGCACGGGGGCCGGCAGCGGCGGCGGGGGCGCAGTGGGCCGGCCGGCGACAGACAGCGGGCGCGGCGCGGGCTGCCGCATCGACCCGAAACTCTGCAGCGTCGGCTTCTGTGTCGCCGGAGCTCGCATGCTCTGAGCTCTGTTCACGAATGATTTACCGTCGTCAGCATCTTCCGTATCGGAGACTACGGGGATCGTGTTGATAGGCAAATCGATTTGTTTCTGAACTATCGGGTTTGATATTTGTAAATTTCTCAAGGCGACTTTGTCTACGGCCTTCGATCCTTTGACTTGGTCATTCGGATTCTTGGGCAGCGAGTGACTTCTCTCGACCGGATGCCGTTCCTTTTCTTTGGGCTTCTCCTGTTTGAGAAACGACGCTATTCTGTTTAGTGAGATACCTTCTTTAACTTTCTTCGGCTCCTCGGGCAAGGGTTTTTGTGGTACAGCACCGGAGTGCATGCTGACAGGTCTTGGTTTCAAGTCTGCAGCTATTCCGGGTACGTTGGGTGCGGCTCGGATCGGTCCTAAAGTCTTGGAGCCCTGCAGGGGGGATATCAGCTCCTTGGCGGTGCATGTGGAAGCTTCCAAAATGGGGCTGGATATGACGGGCCGCGCCGCGGGGTTGGCGGTGGAGGGAACATCTTCTGTCTTCTCTGTGTTCATGAAGGCTTTTATTCTATTTTGAACCGAACTGTTGGTGCGTTTTATGGAGGGGCTCGTTTTGGGGCTGGTGTTTGCGACGGGCACGACGGGCAGGGGGGGCGCGGACCGCAGCACCGGCTTGAGGACGCTCTGGTTGATGAGATTCTGACTGTTGCTGCCGCTTCTGTGAACCGGTGTGATTTTGGCACTCTTCGCTGCTACGGTTTCCGTTTTAGTTTTATCTTTAACGGGTGGCGGTTCGGTTTTGTCGGTTTGCGGTTGGTTTTTGTCGATGGGCGTGAGGGAAAATCCTTTGAAGTTGCCGAAGAAGTTGACAGTGGGGTTGAGGTTGCCGTTGGGGCTGCGCTCGGCGTCGGCACGCAGCAGGCTGGAGCTCATGTCGTCGGGGTTGGACAGCGTGTGCACGCTCACAGGCTGCGGGTTGTTTTGGCCGCCATTTTGGAAGTTGGCGGCGAATTTACTCGCGCCACGAGACAGACGTCGTTGCAAACTTGTTTTCTTTGGTGATTGTACGCTGTAAATTTACATTATTTATTAATCGATTCTATTAATTATACATATTGTTATAAATTAATACATGCCATGCATATATTTTAATGTTACCACAATCAGAAATATGTTAAGGTCAGACCATTCCTTACTCTATAAATATAAAAATGATGGTTAAATCTGTATGCTTTTATGACAGTGTGTTATTGATAGTTTTGACTCGTTTCCCATACAAGTATATACGTCCCTTACATTTCCTTTGAAAGAAGAGAGAACACTTGTATTGGCGTCGAGACTGACGAATGATGAAATAGACAGATAATATTAAAAGCTAGTTGTAACAATTCAAGACCAAACATGCCATGCATAACAAACACACAGACATAGTGAGAAAAGATTTTCCTTCGTAATTTTTCATAAAAGTTTATATTTATCTTGCTTTCCCAAATAGCTTCAGTACCCATCTTAGACAATGACATTATTCATTTTCACATTTGACACTAAACAAGAAAGTTCCATATTAATGAATATGAAAATGTCACTAATTTAATACGATCATTCATTGACATTTCGGGTGTCATCGTATTCCGATAAAGAACCGAGTTTTCCCGAAGGAAAATAATTTCTCACTTCATCTATACAAGCGTGCGACATAAAGCTAGAAAACCCAAAAAGCAACTCACCGAATAATCAAGACAAGCACCATCTAAAGTGTCTTTAAAATATTGCCAGTTTTGTCAATGTCAATTTTCAAAATTGGCAACATTCCCATATTAAATAAGAAACTATAGATCCAATAAGATTTATTTAGAACAAACCATACAAAAACCAAACACCATTAGTACATCTAAAAGGTTACATAGAGTTCGTCTCAAAATATAAAAAAAAAATTACTTAGCAATAACACGAAACTGGCTGTGACCTAAATATTATGTTTTAAATTTAAGATGATAAAAAAATATTATTTAACACTAAAAGTCTACGAATTATAACAATATTGTGAAATGAACTCTTTTAAAAGAAACATACAGTTACAAGGGGTGTAAAGAAATGATTCAAGTGCAAATAAATTGAAAACAAAGCAAACATTATTCTAAAGTCATCATAATGTAATCGGTTCATTTTGACAGCTGTCACTTTGACAAGTGGTTTGACAGCTGTAATGTTCCAGTATGAAATAATAATTATTCCATGTTACCAAAATCCAATCAAATACGAGACGAAGAAATAAAAAGAAGAATTAAATCTAAAAGATAGTAATTATGAAAGATAATTTCACTTAATTCCAAACCTAAATTAATGAGAAAATACATGTTAGATTTATTTTTTAAATATGTAGCGAATAACTAAAACGGGTGTATATTGTGCTTCTTTTCCCATCGGGCCGATTGATTGCATAGAACTAATAGGCCCGATATGAAAAACATTCCCATTGGTCCGATTGGTAAGGTACCCAAAGCGTAAATGTGTGTAATTCTATAATAAAGTGCGCTTATTTTTACTAATACTAATGAATCTAAGTGTGTGATGACATTGGATAGTTATTTATAATTTGAATTAGTATCAAGGAAATATGTTAGTGCTTCATTTTATCTCATTTGATGGAAACTACAAACATCAATATTAAAACAGTAATTACTAATAAAAAATATGAATATTTTACATGCCTAAATGAAATGGAAATGAGAAATTATATTTACACATGTCACTGGCCGACCATCATTTATAGTCTATGGATTTATTTTGGAGCGTTTTAGTCTTTAAAACTATGATAAAAACATGTTTGTTTCTAATATCTCTGATAACAACTTAAGGGTAACTGTTTATTATATTTTATTATAATTTCTTATTTCTATACTACTTATAAAACGGCTTAACTCAACATCGGCTTAAATGAACAAACGGCTTAAATCACATTAGTGAGCGACGGGCCGCGAACGCGCTTTAGTACCAATCCCACTCACCCTGAAGAAGAGTCCCCGATGGGCTCGAAACTAGTCCGTACCGACACCTTACACGTGAGTTAAGCCGTTTTATAAGTAGTATAATTAAATAGTGTGAAATAATTGTTTTATTATTTCATGTCTTTTTAAATTCGTGCACTTTCTGTCCTAAAACTTCATCATACAAGCCACTGCTTTTAATTTTATACATACGACTTTGACATTTTTCTTTATTTTTAATCATTTCATTTGTCGTGGACGCCAACCCCGTGTTAACTATGGCCGATTTCAAATCATTTACATCGGGGTTAATTTTTGTACCGTTAGTTATTTTATTTGTTTTAACAATTCCCTTTTTGATATCAATTTCTTTTTTATCCCAACTAATCGTTTTAGTATTAGTAATTCGATTCGGTATGTTTGTTTTAATATGTTCTTTGCCGATTTTTTCATTGGTTGTCGATGTCAAGCCAGTGTTGACTATGACAATTTTTTTATCAATCGAATTAGAACTTTGAGGTTCAATATTATTCGTATCTTTATTTTTAATCAATTGTTTCGTTGAAGCTGTTTTATTTAAATTGAAAACTTTATAAATGCAATGTTTCGTTTTAGCAAATCTTATTTTGTTGCTATTATTTTCTTCCAGGGTCTCATATATATGTTCTTCATCGGGGTTAATATTTTTTTCTTGTTTGTTTTTTGGTATTTCATTATTATCAGAACGTTTGAAACTTAGAAGTTTTAGTACAGAACTAGTGCTGGAATGGAATCTGTGGAATCTGTTTTGTTTGTGTGTTGTGTCAGTCGTGTTATTTTTCTTCTTGAATATGTTGTGTACGTACGTTTTGCGCGGCTTCTTCCACCAGAGGACGTTGTGGCGCGAGTAGTAGACGAGGAACAGCAGCAGGAGTATCGAGGGCAGTATCCCGAGGAATATGACGTACATCGCCACCATGAAGTTACGTTGGACTGAGGGAAAATTATTTTCATAGTTATAACACATACTTTATTCTAAACGTAGATAAAATCGTTTAAATTAAAGTTATGTTTACTACATTTGAATATCAAGTAATAAAATCCAGCCTTTGCTACCATTTAAATTTATAAGGTTTCGTAAAAAAAGATTAAGTTCGATGTGTATCGATTAATTGTATGGATAAAAATTAATACTACTAAATAAACAACTTACTACTAGAATCAGTAGCCGGTCCGGAGTCGTAGGAGCCGCCGGGGCCGGGCAGCGCGCACAGAGGAGGCGCGAATCCCGCGTCACAGTGACAGTGCCCTACGGATTGTTTTTTTTAATATTATAGAGGAGACTTTGCATAAAATTTACGATTATACTTAATATACAATGTACTTTGGAGCACGGCAACACCACATGGATTGTAATATTTTCTGTAGTGTTGCTACCCTACAAAATACAAACGATGTCTTTACTTTACTTCTAAATGGCGAACAGGGCGAGTCGTATTCAAACTTAACCCATCACAACTTGTTTTTTTTCATATAGAACAAACTTATTAAGTGATGACGAAACGTACCAGCTTTAGTACGCGCATATTCTCTACTGTACTCTTCAAGTACCACGGTACTTGGAAACACTAAGGCCAGGAAATGTTTCTGTGCTGCTGATGATTAAAATTTTCTAACGTGTGGTACATTGTCATAAAAAAAGTGTAAACGTGAATACCTTCCGAATTACAAACTCCGTGTCCGGAGCAGTTGGTGGGGCAAACTGCTGTCTCCTTCTTGGCAATCGCCGCTCGGACCCCTTCAATGTTCACACATCTCTGATTCAAGCACATCTGAAAATGGTTACAATTATTAAATTATTATTTAATTCGCTAAAATATCACAATACGATTAATATATAGATTTTTTATATCTTTCTATTATTTTAAGTTCAAAGAAAAAAAAAATTTTTTCGAAGCAATAATAAAATTATAGGTTATATAAAAAATACACAGATCCTGCTGGTCCTACATTTAGAATGGATGATATTTGGGACGGCCGAGTTGTCGTATAGCCGGCCAATATATCGCTAGATAAACAAAGTTGAAAGACCTAGGGATGCTCAAGTCCAAGACTGGGAGATGGCGCGAGATTGAAAGTGGAGACAAGATACAATTCAGGTAGCTGATTCTAGTTAACTAGTTAATATTAAAACCCAAGTTTTAGTATACAATCAGACAGAGCTGTATGGAAGAGTAATCCATACTGTGCCGACCCTCCGTATGGAAAAGGGCAGCTTGATGATGAATTAGATTAGTTCAGAACAAAGTGACAGTTTTATTAACTTATATTGTCATCCGTTACATCCATGGTGGTAGTATACCTTGTCATCTCCGCACTTGGCTCCGTCCGGCACCATGCCGGGGTCCACGTCGCTGAGCCCGAGGTCGATGATCGCCGTGCGGCACGGGATTATAGTGCCTGACGTTACAATCAAATCAATTTTATTTTCCAAATATCATAATAGTAAGAAATAATTTTGAAATACGATGATTAATGTGATTTTGGTAAAGAAGTTTTTAATTATATAACTTGACACCGAGTGAGCGACGGGCCGCGAACGCGCGATAGTACCGTTCCCACTCACCCTGAAGATGAGCCCCCGATGGGCTCGAA
>JAODUI010000017.1:1522442-1537975 GCA_027563995.1 Papilio gigon | reverse complement strand
CGGACAGGGGAGACTTTTATGGAACATAAAGCGAAGTCAACGTAAAGAACTTATTAAGAAACCTTTTTTTAAAACGGGAATGATGGACGTGGTCTGCCAAGTCTTTAAAAGGAAGGCAGCAGTGTCTGGGCACATTATTCTTAAATTCGGCAACGCGGAAACACGTCAACATTCAAAACAGTGAACCCAGTCAAAGAGTTAACCCTAGCTTTGAATTTTAGCCTTCCTTAAAATATATTTAGAACTAAAAGTAACTTGGTTGTTTCCCAGTCCATTTAAAAAAAAATCTTGTTATTCTAATATTAAACACGATAACTGGCGTGGCAGAGTTAATTCATTGTGCTCAAAGAGAAATGCTTAGTGTAGTTTTCTATGTTAACTTTAAAGAGACTTTGGGAGGCTGAGTGGAGTAACTACAGTGGTACTGCTTACCCAGTATAGCGGGCGCGGCGTAGTGTGCGACGAGCGCGTTCGCGTAGTACGACAGCTCAAGCGCAGCGGACACGGTCGTCTGGGCGCACACCTGCCGGCTGTCGCGCCGCACCAGCCCGCGACCCAACATCTCCAACTACAAAGCAATTTATATTTAATAAAATTCAATCGAAATGAGAAATTATAACAAGCCTGTTCCCAATTTTACCTTTTAATTTTTTTTAATTAAAATATAACATTTCAGCTTATTAAGTAGTTTATTTCTTTCTTATACCAGGTAAGCATAAAACAGCTTGTGTTAGGATATTGTTCACAATATTAATTGAATGGCGTGAATTTGCACCTACGACCGCTACATCGATAGTCTGTACCCTCAACCATTAGACTGTTAGCCCTTCAACTTTTTCAATATAAAATAATAAATTCATACTTCTGTCGTAGATCATATAACATTAGAAAATAAAATAAATGTGTTATAAAGAATACATACAGCATGTTTGACCAGGCTGCCAGTGTCGCCCGTGTACCCGAGGTCCCTGCCGGCCACTTGCAGCGCTGCCCCGCGCGCCTGCACGCAGCGCTGCAGCTGCTGCAGGCTGCAGCCGCTGCGCTGCTCCGTCAGCAGCACGTACGATATCACGTTTGTACTCATCAGTGCTGTCGACTGCGCCGCGTCTGGAACACAATTTATATAATGACGTTTGAAAGCAAACACGTAGTACAAGAAATAAAGTGAAAAAAAAAAGAAAAAGTGTGGTAATGTGTTTGTGTGTGTTATTTAATTTAGTTGTGAGGTTTTATTTAGCTTCACCGTGTCTGTTATAAAATCTTGCAAGTTAAATTTAATCTAATTTCCAGTTTCCGTGCGAGCTTAAATTTTGCACGCATGCATAAATCGCATGACAATGCAATATTATGACATAGAGGTGATATGATGACGGAGCTGGAAGTCCCATCGAGGTTAGATCTGTTTATTTGTCTTGACAAGTATTTTGATAAGAAAAGTTTTTTTTTAATTTACTTAAGCTTTAATATCTATACTAAGAATATTTGAAATCAAAATTTAAAATTGCTATAAATTTATTTGATTTTCTATATTTCCAAGATGGTATGAGATATAATTAACTGACCATATACGAGATGTCTGCCGATGGCCTCGACCATCATCTTGTGGTCGGTGCTGACGTCCGCGCCGTACAGGCTCGAGTGGCTGTGGTTGTACAGGATCTGGCGGTCCAGGTTCACGGCCAGGTTGTTGTTGGGCGGCGTCAAGCAGCGCTCGATGGGCGCCTTCAGGTAGTTGTACTTCTGGAACGACGTCACTAGCTCCTGCCGACAACATGATCTAATTAATACGGTAAGTCTTATGATTTATTACCACTGACCCCCGACTTAATATTTGAAGCGCCAATAGCCTAATGATTAAGAGTACGGACTACAGATCTAGTGGTCGTGGGTTAGACTGTCACCATTGGGATATTGTGAACCAGATTCTAACGTAGCCTTTTTCAAAATTACCTGGAATGGTTGTTACAAGAAATATTAGTAAATACACAAAATTAAAAAATGTCCTCGACTATATATTGCAAGCAAACGATTATAAGGGACTCATGGATTGTGATAGTATATTTGGATTTGAGTTATATTTGTTGATAAAATAAAGTCAAGCATGACGCCACCACGGCTACCTGCACACAAACTGACCTTCAGCGATATAGGCTGGTTGAAGTCAACCCTTATCCCGCCATGGTTGGTGTTCAACGTCCTCCATATGCCGCGCAGAGCCGACCAGAATGTCTCCATCTGTTTGGGCATGCCGAGCTGCTCGCGCACGAAGCTGCCGTCCACCAGCCGCTCGTAGTTGAGGGTCACGGGTACCAGGAGGGCATCGTCGATGGTACCGTCGAGGTAAGCGTCCATTATCACAGATAGGATACCAGCTGAAGTACAAAAGAAAACAGTTTTTTTTATTTAAGCAAAGAGCTAAAATGTCACAAATTATCAGCCATTATTTAATGTTAATCAATTAAATATTTTCTATACGGACGAAAGGCCTATGTCCAACAGTGGGCAGACAAAGGCTGCTGACGATGATGATGATGATGGACGCCTGATCAATATTATTTTGAACAAAATTTAACAATTTCCATTACACTTTTGAGAAAAGTGAAACATGAATGTTTTTTTCTACAATAGGTATTTCAGTAGTAGTATACGTCTATTCAAATTTCTAGGCGTCTCAAGATTATGATGTCAAGACGCCTAGACACAGGCAGGGACGCGCTAGACTGCGAAGATCTACAACATTGTATGCTGCAAGAACAAGTACGATGTCCCGAGCCAAGATATACCAATACAATTTTATTGATAATATTAATTACTCATTTCATATTCACACTTATATAAAAATGGAGTATATTATTTGAAATCAAGTACTGTAATTATTATTTTAAAATGCTTCATCACCATCATCATCAGCCCTTGTCCGCCTTGGACATAGCCTTTCCCAATGCCTTCCACAGTATGCGGTCCTGCTTACGTATCCAACGACTTCCTGCCGTCCGCACCAGGTCGTCGGTCCACCTGGAGGGAGGACGGTGAGGAGAATGATCACTTACCTATCACATATTTCACCTTAATAATCCAAGAAAGCAGGAAACAATAAAAAACACATTTACACATTGAATACATTAATATTACCAATGTCAAAGGCTAAATAAATATATAGTAATAATAATTGTGTATTTATTTAAAAAAAAAACTTTGAATAGATTATATACAATGTAATCTGTTCAAGTTATGGTTAATGAGTAAATTTGAAAGGCGACAAAAAATAATAAATATTAATTATGTACATAAACTTCGCAATTATTCTGCACAAGTAAAAGGTTTTTTTTTTATTACAGTAAATTATCATATCATTATTAATTTATTAACGTATGTAATACATTTAAAATTTTGTATTCATTTTAATTCCAATTTCATTTTTGTTCGTGTTAAAAAAGTGTGATATTTTCTGATCAATTTTTAGTTTAAATTATGTAATTTTTAAATTAAAAAATAAACAACAATATTAACCTTTCGGCGGCTGCGGCTTCCCCGTTCTCGTGCGACCTCCCTCTATGAAGAACTCCAAGTTATTGTTCGCACCCAAGCTGTTGAGGATGTACGCCCTGAAAATTATGTACATTTATTACATATGTATTAAAATATAAGCTTGTACTAATTTAGACAAATTCTCCCCAACTTCCTCTATCTATGTCTTTTAACCAATTTCCTATACATTCTGTTCTCCGATGATCTAATCAAGTTTGGGGAGTATTCTGGATGAGGTCGGCCGAGGAGCGATCGTCGTGGCGATCATTGTGGACCCAGCAGTGAGCGACATGTGACTGATATGATGAATACATGACTATGGCACCTTTATCTTTAACAGTTAGGAATAAACTGTCATCATCATCATCACCTAAGTCCGTCGGTTGATTGCCACGACAACTGCTCCTGTGCCGTCCGATAAACAAATTTACTCCCACTAAATAATAAACGTCTGAAATCTAATAAAGACACAAAATAAATTCGTTTTTATTGAAATAATCAATCAAAGTCTTCACCTGAGAGCCGACTTGTAGATGGGATCGCCGTGGTACTCCGAGCCGTCGACACGTCGTCTTATATAAAAAGCCCCGCAGCCGCGTAAAATCCAACTGTAACAAATAACTATTGAACTACATTTATAATTAAAATTTGAAGCGCCAATAGCCTAATGGCTAAGTGTAGGCTACCGAACCGGTACCGTACCGGTCGTGGATTCGACTCCCCACCATTCGACTATTGTGAACCATATTCTAAAACAAAGTTTGTTAAGCTTACCTGGAAGGGTTACAAGATATGCTAGTAATTAAAAAAAAATACTCAAATTTAAAAGACAATTAAAAGACCTGTCTAGTTACCCCTAATAATAGGGGTAGCTCCAAGCTAGCTTTAGTAAGGACGTATAGTGAGCTGAAGATGATGGTGATGATGCACTAGTCATCACACATACGACCCTAGAGCGGCTCGACATTGCTAGGGGTGTATATAGAGGGGTAGACAGTTGTTAGGAGTGACTAGGCTGTAGTCAACCATCATGCTCAGTGTAATATATGACTTAATATATATGTTAGAATTTCTTATTAAATATTTCTGCATCATTATTGTTTTCTTCACCGTACAAAAATCGGTTCAAGTCGGGAACACGGCAACAATTTAGGAAAGGCTAGTACAGATGTAGTGAGAAATTATTTTCCTTCCAGATAACTACGATCTCTATCGGAATACGATGACACCCGAACTGTCAATGAATGTGCGTATTAAATGAGTGACATTTTATCCATTAATATGGAACTTTATTGTTTAGTGTCAAACGGCATCATGAATAATGTCATTTTATCAGTTGGATACTGAAGGTACTTGAGAGAGCATGATAAATACGAACTTTTCCGAAAATTTACGAAGGAAAATCTCTTCTCAGTGTAACTAGGTAACTCACCCAAAGAAAGGAATTCTCATATTATCCCCCGCAGCCACTAGAGGGGGTCTCAATCCTGTGAGATACAATGTGAAGGTGACTAGAATGTAATCAAAGTGCGAGCGATGCAGGGGCACGAACACCAGCGGCAGCCCCGCGGCCTTCGCGCGTCGTAGTCGCTCCACACACGCGAGCCGCGTGCTGCAGCCGCCGCCCGCGATGCGGCGTATCGCCTTGTGGCATAACCACGCCACTAATCTGGAAAGGACCTTATATTGTAAAATTTACATTTGGAATTTCTTCAAAAAAAAAATGGGCCCATATTATTGAATATATTTAAAAACAATAAACTTGCGTTGTTATCTTGATAGGGTGTATTTTTGATGGCAAAATACTAATAGTAATAAAACATGGTTTACATTAGTATCAAAAAAGTGTTTTTTTTTTAATAAAATAGATATCTGGGCATAGACCTAATCTATTCGGCATTGCAACACATAGTTACGTCTTATTCAGTTATGTTTCAATTTCCTTTCATTGATGTTTTATTGTTGTGTTAGCATTATAATGTTTTGTTAATTGGTTAAATGAATTATTATTAAAATATGAAAAATTACAAAAATGTTCCAGAGTATTCTTTATGTTAAAACCCGTCATTGAAAACGACATTTGCCACCTTATAACGAGCGTTATGTAAGACTGGTTAGCACTGTATCATCGAGGTCAATTAATTCCGTCTCGAAACTTAATAAAGTCATTATATTAAAAAAAAAATATTATTACCGTGACATGGACATATGCGAAGAGATGATGAGCACATAAATAAGGTGATGAGAATGAATGTGGATGGCTATAACCGTAGAAGACCGAAGGTGTGGATTGTATGAGAGAGGATATGCGTAAGAAGCGTTTGAGTTCAGATATGAGTACGACGGCTGACAGCGATGTATAGAACACTAGTACTTGTTGTGCCGACCCTCCATAGGGTCAAGGACAGGATGATGATTGTATTAAGAAAACATCAAGGTCTCTTTGCGTAGTATCAATTCCACAATAATCTCAAAATTTAACCATATCAGTGTCGCATATACGCAATAATATATACTTAAATTTTCTATTAAAATTATGAAGAAAAAAAACAAGATTTTTATTGTATAATATTGAACTTTACGTAACCTTGAACTTGTTAAAGGCTAACTTAACTTTGTCAATTAATAAAAAGGGCCAAGAACGGAAAAAATAGCAATATATTTTTTAGTTCTTTTGAAAGTGGAAACATATAGTAAGGGTCACACCAACCTGAGCACATTATTAGACATTGCCGAACTGATATCCATTAGCACTTTCATAGCACGAGCTTCCACTTTCCTCCTAGTTTCAGTATATCTGAGCGAGCTCTGAGAGACACCGTCAGGTTTGCCACCATTTGACTTTCTCATCTCCTCTTGCGTCGTATCTTCTATGGCACGTCGGAAGCGTTCATCTTTCTCTACCTACAAACATGGGGAATGGTACAGTTACGATTAACAAAGACAGGGGATAGGTCAGAGGTTATTTTACATACTTAGTTCACGAACAATACATTAGTTTCTTATATAGCAACATATTTATATCAATACATACATATATTCAATCTTCGGAAATTTTTAGTCTATGTATTCGTACAATTTTTTTTTCGCGGATAAAAAAAAAACAAAATTCAATCCTTTAACATCTTATTCTACTAGCACGTCTAACTATGTGTCTGCTTTTTCTAAGAGTACTGCATTTCTAATGGTTATCGTGCGCGACCAGTGGAAAAGGGCTCTATAGTCATTAGTTACTCACGCTCGGCACCACATCCCTATAGTCGTAATTGACGAGATTAACGCACTGCGCCAGGTCGCAGAGGTAGCGGGAGACCACGCCGCCGTTCGCGAAGTTCTGACGACCAATGTCCAGTATATTGATCACTGAACCTGACTCGCTCGCCTTCGGATCTTGCCATGATTCCTATTAACAATTAGAGAATTAATATCTAATACAATGGCGAAAAGTATAAGAAGAAAGAAGGCCAAGAAAGAAGGAAGAAAGAAGGTACAAGATTACTTCTTATCATAAAAATAAGTAAAGAATGTGCGTACGTTTGAGTGAATCG
The DNA here is from genome assembly GCA_027563995.1 of Papilio gigon. NCBI lineage: Eukaryota > Metazoa > Arthropoda > Insecta > Lepidoptera > Papilionidae > Papilio > Papilio gigon. The sequence continues at coordinate 1,530,899 of JAODUI010000017.1, read as the reverse complement.
AATTTTGATGATACAACATTCCAGGATAGTGTTACCTCAACCTTCTTTGTGTCATATCCCCTATTAACATATCTAAAATTTTTGTGTCCCTATATACAAATTTTCCAGCATTTTTTTTAACTTTACTAATATGTAAAATTTAGCATTATTATCTAGCATTGCATTTAAATAACCCGAGGGCGAAAGGATTAAAGGATTAAAGTTAATTGCCTCCTAAACTATCGAATCATCCATTGGGTGTGATCCCCACTTTTGCTATCACCGCTCTAGCATGATGTAAACACATATAATCTTTAACTTTGATAGACAGTATCTTGTTATTGTACGCTTGAATTTTGCTTAGCTCTTATTATTATAATTACTATAAACAACGATTAAAATAGTACATCGGATGCGAGGTACGTAGAGTTATTTGTGTGCCGCACGCGATGTTAGAAGTTTTAAAAATAAACTTGCAATAAACAAAGTCTACGGACATGGATGTGCTCGATGCGACAATGTTTACCGGTTAAACGATTGCGTGTTTTGTTTATTTTATTTACTGTTGGCTTTCAATGATCAAACATCTGTGTAAGTTTGTTATCACAGTGTGAAATAAGAAGGGCGATGACAATTTATTTTTGTGTTTAAAAAAAAAACAAAAAAGTTATAAAGTGTTTTACATTGTCAAATCATTAGAAGCATCTGATATATTTTTTAATTTAATTAAACGTCCTAATGTCTCCCTCTTGAAAGGTTCTCACATTAGCAGCATACTTCACGGCCGGTATTGTAAAAAAATTGGACTAAGTACGCCTTTTATAAAGCCATAAACTTAAAAAAAAAGTAAAAAAGCATCAATTTGACACTGGCCACATATTTGCCATTATACTTTTTTTAATCTACACACATGCGAGGTCGACGCACCGAGCGCGAGGAAGCCGGTTGGTCGGCGATGTCACGCCACCGCGGCGCGCGCGCTTTTGTGTTTAAATTTGGAATATAAAGCGGTCTGTCAGTTGCAGACATAATATGAGAAGGGCGATGCATCAATGAGCGCTCAGAAATTATTTATGCAACAATAATACACACATTACATTTTCCATGGTGTTTTCACATCTCCTCACATCTTTGTCGTGTAAACAACAAACATGAGATTGTACGGTTCAAAATAGAATACATGTTAGGTCTTTAATATGTACACTAAACACATCGAAAGAAATAAATAGGTAAACATTTTAATGATCGTTAACAAATTTCACATAAACAAATGACAATCAGCAAGTAACGAAGACACTTCAAAAAAACGAGACCCAACTGCAAGAATTTCGAATATTTGTAAAATAAAAGAATCATCAATTTCAACAAAACAAGAGCAGTTCTAGGAGATACACATAAAAATATAGAAACAAATTGAGTACCTCCTCCTTTTGGAAGTCGGTTGAAAAGGAAAACAGTAGGGACTGTTAATGAAGGCATCCACGCTAGCGGTCGAGACTAGAATATAGATAGAGCGGCCTTCCCTTCAACGGCGGTATTTCGCGGCATTGGCTATAGGCCGCATAGACTTGCACAATACACTCCGGATTTTAGTTCCTTTACCGACTGTTTAACAAACGCATGCCATCACGCATAGTCAGTTACTGCGAGAATTTAAAGTCAAACTTTATCTATGTTAAACAACCTCTATGTTTACAACACCTGGTCAGGGAAGATTGAGATTCTGACGAATCGATGTCAAAATAATAATGTTAGTAAGAAACGGAATTCTTTCAGTAATCTATCTCTCAGAAATTTCACCTAGAAACCGTTTGGCATTATACTTACTTGCTAACAAATAAATATTTATTGAAACTTTCGCATTTATAATATTAGTGAAGTTAGTGCGCACCGCAAAGGAGTGGAATAAGTTGTCGGCATCAGTGTCTCCGTCAAAGTACGTTTTGGGGGCCTTCAAGAGAAGAGTGAATAGGCACTTACTAAACTAGCACGTACCATATTTCGACCACATCACCACTCGGCATCGGGTGGGATCGTGGTCAAGCGTTAGTTTAGAATTCATAAAAAAAAAAAATAGTTACATTATGATGCTAGCACACAGTAACGTCCGAGGTTCATTCTCAGTTCAAGCCCGTTCATTAGCGTGAACGCGTCGGCGTCGAAGTAACGGCACGTACGTTCCGTGCTATTTACATCACAATTTGCATTGTTCAAATAAAACGAGAATACGCACAACAATACATTCTTTACGATACCATTTCCTCGATAGTGTAGCTAAATAAAAATAACAATTTTGTTATCCTATCTCGCTACAACAATAAATAAAACCGTACGAAATGTAAATTTGCAATACAATCGTTTCCTAAGAAGTTAAATGTTTGTCGCAAACTATATATCTTTACTTGATGTACAATTTTCCGAGGACAATGTAAATATTCCGCTCGCGACGCGTGTACGTAAGGTCAAGGAACAAGGAACAAAGAACTTATGCTAATCGGTGAAAACAAAGTGGACCTCTTTGGATGTCCCGTGATGACGTCACCGAGGAAGTGCAAAACGTGATATGGATGTTGACTTCCCCACATTGGATTTATTACTTAGGACTTAAAAATCTACAAATTCCCTTCCTAATGGCAATGCATCTGTTCTTCTAGTGTTGAAAACCCATGAGCATTGATGATCACTGTGGTGTAACTTTCTTATAAAAAAAATCGACTAAAATTTCAATTACAAATTAAAGAAAGCTAAATAATATCCCTGTTTGGTTTATTCTAAAATCCTTGGTATATCCCATTTTTTTTAGTATTTAATACTTCTCAAGATATAGTTTATACTAGGAACCCGCTAGCCTATCCGTTAAGTTAGTATATAAATTAAGCTTTTATCATTTCTTAAGCATTATTGAAAAGATATAAAATTTTGCCCGGATTTTTTTACAATTATTACTACCTCAATCATTTTCGTATTCACTCTCTTAGCTCGCTTGACATGAAATAGTATATTTTGAAATTTTAACATACTCCTTTCCATGACATTCTCTAGTATTATAATTACGACGAAGGCTTCAACAAGGACGTGTTACGAATTCGCTTAGTGCGTCGGACGATATAACGGTGTTATATTACTGTTGCGTAATTTTCACATAGTTCTATCTATTTTAAATACGCAATATAAAATTGATAAACATCAACTATGTCATATAGATTAGCAAATATTGTGAATTTACATTAAAAACGATACAAAATGATGGATTAAATATCATGTCTAACTACACTAACTAGATTCGAACCGAAGTGTGACTTGGCCTCCGAAACTAAAAGTCTCCATCTCGACCCCGCGCCAGACCTAGTTCTGAACGTGCAGCTCTCTCATATCTTTTTCCACCACCTCTATCCAGAGATTACGGCCAAGCGGGCGATTCATTAAATCAATTAAAAAGAAGACATAAAAACATTAAAACAAAATATAAAAGGGACCAAAGAGGTTATATCAATGTGTTAGCAAAATACTAATTGAATTTAGAAGCTACGTATTCATAGACTAGTGGTCGCCAATTTTTTGAAATACGAACACAATTCAACAACTTTATCTATATTTTTTGCTTAATTTGTATAACCCAATATTTAGTATGAAATTACTTTATAGGTGTCAAATTTCACATTCATTTGTTCCTAAGAAATCCGTACAAAGTTTTGGCTTAACGTTATTGTATGTTGAAATAATAAATATTATTTTTAAGAGTTAATGATTAGATTTCTGTTTCCAAGTTAAAGCTATATTAATAATTTGGCGAGGCGCTAGGGTCGTAGATAAATATAATTAACATATAATTATTCGCCAGATAACGAGGTTCACCGGTCACATAGTCAACACGCCGCATATCGATGTTGTTGCGTAATAAAATATTTCCTTACAAAATATTATTTACCAGATATGTATGTTGACATTTGACCAACAATTGATCTAAAAGCGATTGAATCATAGAAAACTTAATAATAAACTATATGTAGGTTTCTATCGAGTTATTTTTTTACGTAAGCGCCCGCCTCCACTGCGGAAACATTCATACAACACGGTATGCTTTCTGTTACATTTTATTCCTGTAGTAACTGAAACAAATGAAGATCAGAACATCCCTTTATACTAGTGTGTCGGCAATGGAAACCCACGGTACGTTTTTGATTCAGTTAATCAGAATAAAGCTGTCCTCCTTGTCCCACTGTCACCTCTGATGTTAATTAATCTGTGCGAAATGTCAACATTTCGGCAACATAATACGCCACAAGGTTAATCAATAAAGCAAATAAACAATACTTCACTAAGGGAAGCACTTAGTGAAAATATCAAGAGAAATATTTTAATATGAGACTGCTTAAGTAACCTCAAATGATTGTTTTTATGGCTTTTACTAAGATAAAACATTATCAGATTTTTGTTTATTAAAGCTAAGCTATTTCTAAGCTCTAGGCTTGTGCTAGGATATTTAATGCAATATTCGAATGGCGGGATTCGAACTATCGACCACGTGATCGGAAATCAGTACCCTTAGGCTATTGGCGCTAAGTTATGTCGTAGTAAGTTATAATTTTGTAAAGACGACCGAAATCTCATTACGATTCGAACCCACTACTATGTCATTGGTCACGACACTACGCCTGCAATCATCTCTATAAACATAAGTCACAAATATAGCACATCAGTAGCATTCTCCACACAGATAGGAATGTAAACAGTGATTGGCAGTTCAAAGTGCGATCACGACCGGACAATGGTGCCTGTGCCGATATTTATCGAATGACAATGCCGGCCAATGAAAATGACGATGTTTTTACGATGCTATTAAAAATAAAAAAAATCAACCACCCAAACAACAACTCACAACAGATCTTTCCCCTGTTGAGCTCCAATTACTTTGTCTGCGTTATTGAAAGTACAATAGAGTTTGCTGGCGGTTTTCAACTTTTAAATCGACTTTGATTTAATTGACATTGGTTTTTATTTGAACAAAAACATCAGCATAACTAAAGGGTATTAAATTTTCTTGCGACGTTACAGTATACTACTTGTTACGGCTACACTGACGTGTAGATCGGTCTAGATAAGTGGTGTAACCAAATGTATTTTATGTTTGGTTACTTTAATATTTACTAATTATCTTATTAGATTTTTCAAGTGATTTTTTTGCTATTGCAATTTAAAATTAAATCATGATAATTCCGCAGTGAATAAACACATTGCAAACTTATTTAATGAATGTAAAAAAGAATAATTTCAAATTCAAGCACGTTGCAAACATACGCTATCATAATCCTTTACTGCCATATAGTTTTTGATTTATTATTATTGCATTCATAAAAATAGTCACGAAATACAATGCAACAAAACATAAATACAATAAAAACTGTAGACATATCGATGTTTACTTTTTTTCTTGCCATATTAGAGTTTAATTTTAAAAAAAAACGTAATGACCGTATAAATCTTTTAGCGGATACAGCTTCCTTTGCACATTAGTCAATCAATCAAATCAATGATATTGTCGTTCCCCTCATTTTGAAAACTATACGCGTATCAGACTAGCTGAGTACGTTCTCCGGTGCTTACCGAGGCGGCTCGGTCAGTCAGTACGTCTTTGAACAAAAAACTGTAAGTGTAAAGCAGCAGGTTAGTGGCGTATAACGAAAGATTTAAGGATGATTCTTAGAGAACAGTGGGTTCGACGACTTGTAGCATTGTAGCTGATAAGCAACGAAGGTCAACATCGAACACCGCGAGACGCGAATTGGTTGTTTTTTTTTAATTATGTGTAAATTATTTTGTACTTACAGATTAGTCATTTATTCAAAAATTGCATAGATTATTAGCTTAAATGAAACTAGCATGGCGTGTAGTCCTGTCTGAATAAATTTTGAAATGTAACAAGATACTGAATTTAATTTTAATTTTTCATCCTTCCAATTGAAAATAAGCTTTGTTTGGTATAAACGTTACCTTACAGTGTTGGTATTACATCCAGTAAGATATTATAATCAACAGTAAGAGGCGAACTTTAAAACTCACCCTGGACAGCGGTGCGCATCGTGCACACGCGAGACCGGCGGGCGGGCGCGCGGGGGGCTGCGGCGGGGGCACCACCGGACCCTCTTTAACTCGATACAAAGCCGATGTGCGTGACTGGAAACAAATGCAACGTTACAAACAATAAACACACATCTCAGTTAATACATATTGTGCGTATTTAAAATAAAAATATCTTCCGCATTTCCGAGCAAATCAAGGATTAACAGAAACCTACTTTGTTTCACGCGCATTTATGCTATAGTTTTAAATAACTCCAATGCCATATCTAGTCCCAGTGCTGACAGATAGAATTGACTGTGGAGATCATGGACAGGAAAAAAAACTTTGTCTTATTCTCGTATCTTAGACAAAGGAAAGCCTCGGAATTGCAACACATTGTATCGTTGCATATGACTCAGAGTAGCGAGCACTTAACAACAAGGCTTTTGTGCTCGTCTGCTATCTTCTTGATATAAATAACTTCATATAAACTAACAGCAATCTCTGCATCGAGTTTCGAGTAGACATCGTTGTGTTGCCTCCGCCGGGTGCGCACAGCCTGTCGCAGAGACGCGGACGAGTCGCGGCCGCACCAACCGCCCACGCGCTCGCCCACCACCTCCAGCATGTCCGCGACGCGGCTGCAAATAAACACACATTTCATAAAGCATCGACAAACCCACTGACTGTACCTTTACAACAATGCACGAATCAAAGGATACTTCGATATTTAAACTTATTAGTGCTGTTTTGTAAACAGAAAATCACATACATGTCCTTCCTGTTAGACGTTTTTTTATTTCCCTTACATTACTCGAATTAATTACTAAACTTTATTAAACTGATTACCATTACCCTGAACAACTTCTAAAAACATATGATCATACAATAACGCGAAAATGATCGGAATAAGTATATTTATTGTTTTACAATTAATAAAGTTTGTATAATAATAATTCCATTTTTGACTTCGGGAACTCCATTGTCGCCGTCGACTCACGCCAAGAAAGTAAAAATTGAAATTACATATTTTTATTATAGAATTGTTGTTGCGTATACTCGTTTTTGTCGACGTACCGTGAGATAGCTAACGGGGGGAGCTGGTAGTACATAGGAAGTACATGTATGTAATATTATCATTCGTCATGTCTCACTCACGTGGCACTGTATTGTTAAGGCACGTTTTAAGGGCCTTCAAATGTGCGCAATCACGTGTAAAAATGGACATGAGTTTGTTAGATATTTTACATTTTTAAGACGTAAGTTATATAACAGACATTCAGTAGACATATAGTCGAACTTAGTATTAATTATATTGACTTTCAAGCAAAATAAAAATATTTAAGTTATATAGTTTAAAATCGGTTCGGGACCAGGAATGTGGGTCGTCCTCCCTACAGGTAGACCGACGACTTAGTTCGGACGGCAGGAAGTCATTGGACGCGGAAAGCGGAGGACCGCATACTGTGGAAGGCCTATTTCCAAACTTGGGCAGACAGGGGCTGATGATGATGATGTATAGAATTATACATTATTAAGTACTGTGGTTTCCTCAAAAAAAAATTGTAGTTTTTTTTTGGTTTTTAAGTACAGGTTAAAATGTACTCACAAACATGTTTCTATTCACGTAATTAATACCTTTTAATATACAGATTTTTTTGGTATAAACGAATAAATTAAGTTTAAGCTTGTAATTATGTACCAAAATTTCTATACATTTACGTACGGTTTTTTGTTGTGCGTAGTTTTTGTTCTACCCATAGTTGTAGTTAATTTCATGGTTTAATACATTGAATTCGACACAATAATTATTGCATATGATGATTGTACTATAAATTTACTTCGCAGATAATATAAACACTATGTGATATATGTTTATCAGAAATATATTTAACGGCTTTTACAATAATAGCGTGAAATTCCACTGCTGTGGTCAATTTATTTACATTTCTATACGAGAAAGGACGATTTTCTTCTTTATTTTGTGCCAGGATTTTTTTTTTATTTTGTGCCAGAATTTTTTCTTTATTTTGTACCAGGATTTTTTCTTTATTTTATGTCAGGATTGCCAATGTTTATCTTTGGGTGGGGTATTACAGTCTCGCCGGGCTTTAGGTGATCGAGCAAAGAACACTAATTAAAGAAATGTGATGAACATTGTTCAATTATTGGAGTTGATCTTTCGAAAGACGTCTTTAATACGTTATTAGAAACACTACGTGTGTCATATTTCACCAATTTTTCACTTTGTGTTAATATATATATTAAGCTAATGATAAAGGTTAAACATAGTATTTATAGACATTAATTAGAAGTCTATGCATTCTTCCAATCTATTCTGCAACTATTTTTTTCCCTCTTGGTCTTAGTGGGTGCCGCAGGAGCATGAATTTCACGTGACACCGCGACGCCCCCTGA
>JAODUI010000017.1:1481876-1507336 GCA_027563995.1 Papilio gigon | reverse complement strand
TTAAGACATTAGCCAACCGTCCTCCGCGGTATTTCAAAACCTATACGACTTAGGGTCCTTCAAGAAGCGAGCGTACCTCTATCTTAAAGCAACGCACCTGTGGTTCCTCTAGTATAGCAGGTGTCCAGGGTCGATGATCGCTCTTGTGATCCCGCCGCTCGTTTGCACCCATTCTCGTATATAAAAAAATTCGCGATATTGTTTTAAAATTCCCCATTTTAATATTTCACCATGGTCACCCTAAGTACAGCACGTCTCGCGTTACAAGCCGCATTTCGCAAACCACATGCATCGCAATTCAGAACGCACTTACGCAAACAATGTGACGAATACACTGCGACATCTGAATGCGGCCAGTGTTGATAAATAAAAAAGGCACATAAGAAAGAGAACAGACCTAATACGAAAAAGTATAGGTTGACAATATGGTTCTTTATTTTATAGTCTATGTTTAAGAACAAAAGAAAATAATAGAATTGATTCATAACTATCAGGCAACTGCCAATTGACATGTGTAGGTAAAAAAAAAAAATAGTAGCAGATGTCTTCCAGACAATGTTCTATCATCATCAACATCATCATCATCAGTCTCTGTCTGTCCACTGTTGGACATAGGCCTTTCTCAATGACTTCCACAGTATGTGGTCATCTGTCTTCTACTTCCAATGACTTCCTTCCATCCGCACTAAGTTGTTGATCAACCTGGAGGGAGGACGACCCATACTCCTGGTTCTATGTCTACATAAAATTTTAAGGAGATTCGTTAAGCTGTTCTGAAGATAATATGTATGTATATTTTCACATCTTTATAGATGTATAAAGATTGTATTTTTATTAGTAAGAAGTATGATAGACTGTAATGAAAGTGTAACAAATGGTATTATATGTAATATTGAATCATCATTTGTCAGCCCACTGCTGGACATAGACCTTTTTTTAATAATCATATCTTTATTATAAACAATATTGGCACTCATTTATTTCAGTTTGACTTTCTTATTACCCCCTTTATATTTATTTTATTTTGTACTTATGAAATACATGACTGCCTGGTAGACCTCCCTCATAGTGACAAGGTTGCCCTTTAACATCTAAAAATTATAGTCATAGTCAATAGATTGTAATTGAATATGTGAGGAATAAAGTATTCATATTTAAAAATATATAAGTGTTATTTGGGAACTAGGCCAGTAGTTGTCATACACAAAATAAGTTAGTAAAGATAGTGCAATAATATAGTCACGAAATATTAAATAACAAAGAAGCATTAGGCAAAGGTCAAGACATACAACATTAAACTGTTTCGATTACAATTATAGGACATAGTGTGATCCATAACTGAGAGCATTTACTACTGATTCTATTGATAAAATACTGGTGATAAATTATTTAGATCTCGGAGACGATGATGAGATACACTCAAGAAACACATCCGAACAAATTAATTATATTTCTTCTTAGTTGTATTTTATTTGAATATAAAATAAAATGTAATCCATAGTAATATAAGCCCGTAGTCTTTCTTGTAAGTACTGTTGAATTTAAAACCGTGTAGTCCTATAAATAACTACAGCGTTTGAAATAAATTTCAACATTGTAAACACTAAAAGAGACCAAAATAACAACTTACCTGGTTATTTATAAAGATTCACTGGAAACCTTGCTCTTCATACAAAACACAATGCCGAAAATTTGCTGTATTTTTAATATTAAAAATTAATGCAACTTCTCTGAAATAAATAATTTTACGCGAAAAGCACCGAAACGTATTTTTTATATCGCGTTTGTATTCCCGCAAGTGACAGTAAATTGTTTATCATTGCCAGTATTATTTAACGGGTATAATCTTGTGAATTTTTTTTATTGAACTAATTTAATGTATTTCATTACTACATAAAGTGAATAATTTGTAAAATACCTTAAAAAATGATTGGTACAGTTAAGTGTTATTTGTATCATTATTTTAAACGTAAGATTTTTCATCAAAAACCACATAAAAATAAAACCACTTGTTTTTCGATGAGACATCAATGAGGTCATCTTTGTTGCTGTCAATGTCATAAGTGTCAGATTTGCTGAGATTTACCCAAACCCAAACAGAAATTATATTTATTTAATTTTAAGAATATCCCTTAAGATGGGCTTGTTTGGTAAATCTCCGGAGCGAAATCCGAAAGAAATGGTGATTATACTAAATAAAATTTGTAATGTTGCGATTTCTTTAATTACATTTATGTTCAAAAAATATATTCTAGGTAAACGAATGGTCTCATAAACTTCGCAAAGAAGGCTATAATTTGGATAGACAAATAAGAGGTATGTAAATAACTTTAAATAATGGAATATTTTGGGAGCGGTTATAATATAAGATTATCTTAAGTCTTAACAGGTATTCAACACATATTTGGAAATATGGTGAAAATAAGATTTATTTACACGTAGTTTTATTGATACACTTTTTAGCAATTCAAAGGGAAGAGGAAAAAATTAAGAGATCCTTGAAAGAAGCTGCTGGAAAAAATGATAAACAAGTGTGTACAATATTAGCAAAAGAAATAATCAGATCAAGGAAAGCAATAAGTAAAATATACACAAGTAAAGCCCATCTTAACTCCGTACAGATGCAAATGAAAAACCAATTAGGTAATGTTTTAAAACCTACAATGTAAGCTACATAGTGTAAATATTACTTTTGTTATACTGTAAAACACTGATGTTTCTATTCATTACATATTTTAGCCACTTTAAGGATAGCTGGATCTTTGCAGAAGTCAACTGAGGTACGCTACGATTTTATATTTGCAGATATAAATCAAAGATTGTTTAGTCCAAAAAGATATTAAACCATAAAATGAGAAAAAAAATACTTTGTTTTTAAAGAACACAGTGATCTTTAAACTTTTTTTATGTGCTTTTTTTTCAACAAATAGCCATTTGTATTTTTCCTAGATTTATTGTTCCTTTTAACTCTTTCTATATTTCCAGGTGATGCAAGCAATGCAGGCTCTAATAAGATTACCAGAAGTAGCACAAACCATGCAGGATATGAGCAAGGAGATGATGCGTGCCGGTATCATTGAGGAGATGCTGGATGAGACCATGTCTGCAGTGGAGGATGAAGAGGAAATGGAGGAAGCGGCACAGAGTGAAGTTGATAAGGTAAACCTAGTGACATTATTCTACTCCAGTAACCCAGTAACAATTGACTAAAGCACTGAAGTAATGTAAACACCCATTGGATCATATTCAATAATGGGCAAGAATGCCAACTAAATCTAGAGGATATGTTCATTATTTTGATGACATCTATATCCCATAGAGGAAAAAATTATATTTACTTGTATAAATATTATTTGTAGGTGTTGTGGGAGCTAACGCAAGGCAAGCTAGGCGAAGCGCCAGCGCCGCCGAGCGCGGTGGGCGCGCCCTCTACCAGCCGCGAGCCCGCCGAGCCAGACGAGACCGAATTGGACGAGATGCAGTCCCGCCTTGAGGCACTACGCTCCTAGCCACTTATGATGCCTTGGTAACTACTATAAACAATTGAAATGTTCTGTTATATGAACTGATAGCAAAGTGCATACTATTTTGTTGTTCATTCCCTCATTCACTCACTTTTACAAACCTGAGACACAAAACCAGTGGAATTGAACGACTGAATGATCTCTGAAGTTCTAATTTAATTAGAAGTGTATTTATTCAGTTAGACAATTCTTTTTTATTAAATGAGAAATTCTACAGACAAATTAATTGTTTTCAGGATGGCAACATTGTGTTCAAGAGATTTTCGCAACGCCTTATGTAAATAATTGTTACGAATTATTAAGAACAAATTCAGTTAAACTGTTATGTGAAAGCTTATTTTTCAGCTTTATTACGAATATTGTTTCATATTTGAATATTTAATTAAGGCACATGTTTAAATATAGAAATTAACCATTTTCGAAAGTCGAATTACCCTTTTTTATTCTTTTTTCTCGAGTTTATTTTTTTTATTATTACGTACATTTTAACTTTATTTGCGGTCAGTATTACATTCTGAATGAGCAAATACACATGTGTCGCTTGAAATTCGCTTGCTTAGCTTAAGCAGCTTGTTAATTATGTTAATTTATATCTACAGAACTATTTTTATATAACTTAGTGTTTGCTAAGTAACAAAATGTGAAGTTTTTAAATTATTTTTTTTTAAATAAAGTTACTAATACTGATTACCGTTACAATTATAACGCCTCTAATTTAAATTTGTATGTATTGTCCGTGAACGATTTTTAAATTTATCTAACATTCGTAAACTGGTCGAGTGTCGTAACCTCGACCGGTCTAGAAATTATCAAACCTTTAGACAAACCAGTTCCAGCAGCAAGTTTAGTTTTTTTTTTTTAATGAAATAAAACAATAGCTGTGTCTTTTGATATCTATAAATATATTTTGCATAATAATACTAGTGATAACATTGCTTATAAATAATATCAAGACGTAAAATATATCACAGTTGGTTACATCATCTTTGTGCTCAGGTCCAGGTCCAGCTGCAGCTCCTGGATAGATTCCTTCTTCAACAGCGGTCTTCTGTCGTTCTCTTTCATTTTCCTTGGATGTTTCTTCTTTGTTAATCTGATTGAAGTAAGACTTGAATCAATATGTTAGATATCTATGACTTTATAAAAATCAATTGGTTTTATTTTTTTTTTATAATTTTGAGTCCTAGAGCCATTCACAACTCATCTAGTCTATGCAGATGTTTATTGTGGTCGTTTGACATTGCTAAAGCATTCTCATTTCATAAACAAAAATTGACAATTACGTACACAGTTGTGTGTAAGATGTTATATACGTATTTGACAACGTACGCGTGTGTATGCGTGCGAACGGCTGCGTGTTTGTATGGGTGCATACTTGTATGAGTGCGTGTGTTAACCTGTTAACGACGCCGTCGGGGTGGTCCATCATTCGCAGTATGTCCGCCTGGTCGGAGGAGTCGAGCGGCGCCACGGATATGTCCCGCACGGCGCGGAACTTGCCGCAGTTGTTTAGGTGCTCGTTCTCCAAACGGAAGAAGTTCCAGATGAAACGTCTAAATCGTATTGTTATTAGTCATAAATAGGGTAGTATGAAAGATATTAAATAATGACAAGTTAGTAATCATCTAGTCGCATTTCGACCTTAATAGATTAAGTTTTAAAAAGAAGCTATACAAATTTATGAAAATTGACATTGAATAATCACCAGATGGCAGTGTAGAATTTTTACATGAAAACTACAATATATCGAAAATGTCAACCTTTTTTTTTTAATTCTTCCTAAAAAAAATATAAGACTGTAGCCATTGTTATCTCTGGCTACATCAATAGATAAAAGTCATGTATTACCTAACGACCTCGAGCGGCGACAGTATAGAGACCATGGTCTCCCCGCTGACCAGCTTGTTCTCTGTCAACACGAACGAGACCGTCCATATGAACCGCAGCACGAAGTCCTCCACTATCGCGAAGTAGTAGAACTGATACAAATGTTAGGTTAGGAGTCAGTTTCTACTAGCGTAATCCTTTTTATTTTTAAATATTAGTAGATTTTTTTGTTAATTAACAATATTTCTTCTACAAGTGCAATTAAGCTAAGATATGGTTTACAATAGCCGACTGGCAGGATTCGAACTCACAACCTCGTTATCCAAAATAAACTTAACCATATTGGCGTTTCTGAAAAAATAATTATCACTCTCTAAACGTACAACTAAAAATTCTCGAAATTTGAGCAATTAATTTCTAACATAGTATACTCACCCCGGGACTGTAGACAATCTCCTCTCTCAGGAACTTGTTTTCGGCGGAGGGCCCGCAGCTGAAGAGGCCCCAGTCCATCTTCACGTCCCACGTGTATGTATAGAGAGAGGAGACCAGCTGGCACGCGAACCACGCGTACAGGAACGGGTTGTCATACGGGTCGGAGTAGTTTTCTGTAATACACAAACATACAAGCGCACTTCTTAAAGGATCTGTCATTTAAGTACCTGTATACTTGCTCGATCATACTCAAAACTGCACAAAGTTTTTGATCCTTGGATTAAGAAAATTATTTTTTTTCTATTAATAATTTTACTAACAAATTTTCTTACTTAGATTCATTTAATCGTCTCAAACAGTAAATGTCAATCTATTAGTAGTGTTCGCGCCGGAGAGGAGAGGTTAGCAACACCGACTGTGCGGGGACATCACTACGACGACGTCATGAGAGCGCGCACCGCCAACACAGTGTCTTATTGTAAATCTCTGTTATATCGCCCAATAAACTATTTAAAAAAAAACAAATGGTCCTTCGAGCCGGTTTTGAACCAGCGAACTATGGATAAAGGACTGCCAAAGTGCAATATATACACAAATTGAAAAAGAAACGTAACAAAAAAAAAATTGAGAATTTCTGCTATATGAAATAACTTCCGGACAACAGTACAGTTTTATAGTCACTCAAACAACCACTAAATTGTCATCTCTCATATTAAAAGTACAAAAAATCTTCGGTACTAACTAATTAATATTGGCAGTAGAAACCAAAATTTATTGGCCATACACAAACAAAACATAAATCGCGACGTAATAAGAAATAAAGTAAGCTAAGAAAAGAAAAAAAAATTGAACTTTAATTTAAAAAAAAATGTGCAAACCAAAAAAGAGTACGGACAGGGAGTCTGTAGGTGTCAGAAGAAAAAAAAAACATATTAATATAACAAAGTAACTCACTGCTGTACATGGTCCGTAACGTTGCGAAGAGCACCACGAAGAAGGTCGTGGAATACTTCCCAGCGTTGACTAAATGCGGGAACGCCTCTTTGCTGTCTCTGTACCGGCGCAGGCACTGCCAGAAGCGGGTCCACGCGGGCACTATGTTCACCAGCGCTCGGGATATTATAAACCAGGCCTCGGATTCGAATGAATCTGTAATATGAAATTATGAAGCTTAAGACATTCTTTATTTGGTCCCGGTGCGTTCCTCCGCAGATCCAGGGGCCCATGCAATCGCATTTGAGGATGGCCACCGAGGGAGTTTTAGTGAGTATGAATCTCGCATAACCCTGCCTTTCCCCCAGAAAGTAGGGTATCTTCTGAAGATTCCCCCTCACCCCCGTTACCAAACAAAAAAAAGAAAAAAAAGGACACTTCTTATTTAGTCTTTTCAATTTTACTAATTACACTTAAATTATAAACGCGAAGTTTTATATGGATGGATGGATGGTTACCGGTTAATTGCTACGGCTAATCGGATGTGGATAACATTACACAGACCACGGTCTGGAATGCCTCATGGACTATTCACTCAGCTCTTATTTTAAATTGCTCGGAAGTTGAAGAATAACGAATAAAATTAAAATAAATCTTTTACCATTAACATTAAACCAATCGCCGCCGACGATATAGAAGACGACGAGATAATGGAAGTCTAAGAAGGCCGCAACAAAAGAGTTCCATTGGTCCGCCAGCCAGAAGTCCGCGAACAACACTGGCATGAATGGAGCAGCCAGTATACGACCCTACGATAATAAAAAAAAAGTTAACGACACTTACACTAGACAAATATTATTATCCAAATAAAAGTGACTAAGACTATAAGACTTAGTGCGGACGGCAGGAAGTCGTTGGATGCGGAAGGCAGAGGACCGCATACTGTAGTGAAAGGCATTGGGAAAGGCTTATGTCCAACAGTGGGCAGACAAAGGCTGCTGATGATGATGATGATGAAATAAAATAAACCAACTTACACATATCCTTAAAAACCAGAACCTCGCTTCATGCCTGAACACTTTCAATGGATTCACAAGGAACACAATCATTATGATAACCAGTGCCAATGGGTTCACAAACGGCGGTATACTCAGACTTGCACTGTATATAAAACTAAGTATACTCAGTGCCCATACAACACCAAATATCGCTGCTAGTTCCATCAAATGCTGTTCAGAGAGATGGTTCCTCGGGTCTAATTCGAAGATCAGGACGTGGTTGACTCCAGAAGATCGCCAGCCGTACACATTGATGCCTATCAGGAATATAAATTGTACTAAAAGGAATGGGCCTCGGTATAATCGGAACGCGGTTTTGAAGTTTTCCGTCGCACCATCATGGAACAGAGCTGAAAGAGAGACATAAATTGGATTACATAGGTTACATAGCTCCTTGATCGGGTAATATGTACCAAAATATAGAAATTAAATGATTCTATGAAATTACTCAAAATGTATTGGTAAACTTTTTAACTTTCTTTATAAAAGTTCTTAGTCATAGTAAATAATTTGTACATTGTAATTTATAACTTTAAAGCGCAATCAAAATCGTTTATATATAATATGCGCAAACATATTCATAGATTAGACACGGTCAGTAATTGCGTGAAGATAAAGTGTATTTACAGCTATGTTAGAACAAAAACAATTTATGGTTCATTGTTATCATACTCGGCCAATATTTGATTTTATCTAAGGTTACAATTAATCCCTTTATAACCACTGCATACCCAGTTACATTGTAACTGTTTAAACATTTTTGAGCTCAATATACCTATATTAGAGAGTGGACTTAGATTAACTCTGACTAACAGTTATTTCACCATGGAATAAACTGTGGCATATGCAAAGTCACCAGCCAACCTTTAGCATTAAAAGGGCAAGAAGATAATTATTGTAGAGTAACCAATTAATTATTTAAAACCATGTGAATGAATTTATTAACTTATTATTATATAATATTAATTTATTAATTTTTTTACCCTGATACATGAAACAAAAACATTGTACCAATGCTTGGGTCTCCGCTGCCAAATCGTTGCAGAGCATGCAGGATGACAATATGTTTTTGTTTCAGAAATATAAATGGTTATGTAGTGAACTTACCGGATAAAACCACAGTGATAGCAAGTACTATAAACGATCCAGAGAAGAGTCCTACTTTGAATGTAGTCCACGGACTCTGTTGCTCTCCTAGGGGTGGCACTCTTAGCTTCTTCATGGCCTTCTGTCTATCACCTCCTTCAAGTTCATTGGTTACTGTAGCCTCAGTATCGCTGATTAGTCGGTCGATGTCTTTGTTAGTGTAGAAGTGGGAGGACTCCACGTGTTCCGCCCGCCATAGCGCCCCATTGCTAACGTTTAACAACTATTGACAATAAATTTGTATCTATTTACAAGTTATGTATGTTAATTCTCTGTCAGGCTAGCTTATTAACTTCACTTTTATCTCTAACATATATAATTGAAGGTTAACTTAGTAATGATAAATTTCCAAACCATAATGAGAGTTATACTAACTAACTAGTTCAGATTTTGACTATTGGCTCTAAAGCCAATAGTCAAAATCTAGCGGTCGTGAGTTCAAATCTCGCAATTCAACTATTATCGTGAACCATATCCTACTTACGTAGCTTTCCAGGAAATATTCGTAAATAAACTAAAGGCTACTAATTTTATTAGAAATAAAATTATTCTGACCTTATCATGTTTTTTCAATATCTTTCTGAAGCCAGTATAATTTAGATTTTGGTAATTCTGTAGAAGTATCAAACTTAGATAGAATTCGCTAAATGCCAGTTTCAATTCCTGTACTTTCCGGCGTGGCATCACTTTTTTACTGTCCCCTCCACTTTTCGGCTTCATCATATCGAATTGGGATTTGAGTTCGCTCTGTAAAGTAGCGAATTTACGAGTAGCCTCTGCAAGTTTCTCTGAAAATTCAAGAACATTAAAAACTACTATACTTTTCAATACAAGATCGATTAGATTATATTGAGGATAAATTATTCTGAAAATAGTGCACATAAATACTTAACTATTACCAAATGTAACTGTAAAAGGGGTCCTCTGAATTTTATCTAATTTTTCTAACACTGTACATCTAAAATTAATTCTTATCATACCAGAGTAAAAAGTGTTAATCTTCTTAAGTTCCTGATCACAGTAATGGAAGAATGTCTCATCAAAGTTAGCAAAATGCCTCGACAACACTTCAGGTTCCACATTCTCTGCTGACGGTGCCTCCTCCACTGCGGTGTACAGCATTGCTTTCATTTCCTACAATAAACTTTATGGGTTCAATCTTCTAATATAACAATAACTGATAATAGATTTTATTTGTCTTTCATGTTACTCTTGCTTAGATAAATTATTTGCATAATAAAATATTTTTGCAATCTACTTATTAAAACCTTTCATGAGACATTATACTCATTTTAATAACTGCTTAACTTGTATATACATCAATGTAGGTACAGACTGGCCAGACATGTCATGAATACAGTCCACTAATTCAGTCAGTCTGAAGAATGACCTCTGAAGGGTCTGAAACTAGTCACATCTACCCCGATTTATGCACAAGTTAAGCCTTTATTAATTAGTATATTTTTGCAATTTCCAAAAAAAAAGTTTTTTATATGTTTTTATTGTAATAAGAAGTATAGCTTTAACTATGTTTATTTTAAATTGTTAAAACAACAGTTTTTTTTTAATTTAGTTTATTTCATATAACTTAAAAATATATTTTAGAAAAACCTATTTATTTTTATGACAATTTGAATGCTAGACAAATATATATACAGATAAATGTATTTCAAGGATTTCACGAATTCTTTTATATAACACTTCTAAGTTCCTAATTACCTAAGCTAACAGCAATATAAATAACATGATCCAATGACCAAATTTAAATACATCATGCACAATGGTTATTCAACGTAATATGGTTGTTGACATATAAACCCCAATTGAATATTAAATTATTTATATAATTATTAATAAAGGCTATTTTAATACTACTAGTATTTGTCCATAACATAAAATATTTACCTCATAGTTGATGTATTGTTTTCGCCATTCTGGCGTTATATGCGCACTCAAATGCTCGGCAAATTTCATTTTCTCACTTTCGTGTAAACGTCTTCACGATAAGAAATATCACAAAATACTACACTACAGCTACAGTTACTCACAAGTACACCTTAAAAGTTTGTTTAGTGATAACTATAGAAGTTATGATCTAATGTTTGTTAACGCTTTAAAGCGAAAATATTGGAATGATTTAACGTATACACTTATTACACTTGAACGTATAATACATTTTAAGAAAAATAAATTTCCGTAAAATATAATTCTGGAAGTATACAATAAAAATTATAGACGAATAAAAATCAGTGATAAAACATGACAGTTGACAGATTACGTACAGTTCCGATCCGTTCATAATCCTATACCCATACTTTATTTATCACTGGGATTTATCGTGTAGCAAAATTCTATAAATAGACTATTCGCTATGCAAGTATTTTTTAAATTTAAATGATATAAATAATACCAAAATGTTATTGATAAGAACATCTTTTATTTATAAATGGATTAAATGACAATTTACACCATTCTTTTACGGATATTCGTGTGCCTTCGATTTTTGATTCTTGAACATTATCTTATGGTGTAAATTGAATTCTTTACTTGACGACCATGAAGTAGCTTAAATTTAAACAACATTTGTAACATTAAAATTTTATTTTATCTACATAGGACCATTGATTGTCTTCGATTCATCTTCTGCATCCTTGTAAGAAATTACTTGGTTTTGGTCGAAGTAGTCTGGTACAATTCTGGCCACTTTCCGTGGCTCCTTGACGAGGGTCTTTGGACACTGCATTTCAGACCAACTTATAGGCACCATATTGACACCTTGGGGTGATCCCTCTGCTGTTGCTATTGCAACTCCCAGTTCATTTTCAGCTGTTGTAAGGTGGTACCAATGAATCTCTGTCAAAGGAAGCTGTACATTTTGTATAAGGATATTATCTCCATATGTAATAACTAACCAAAAATTACCAAACCAAACAATCAAATGTTTTAATCATATAACAGTTATCTGTGCTCTTGCCTGTCTTTACATGTAATATAAATAATAAAAATCATTAAAAAGGATACAACTTTGGCTAAAATAACATCTCCTGGTCTGAAACACTTATATGGATCAATTCTATCTTTATCAGTAGATTTGATGTCTTCTTTTTTAAGAACTCCTCTATATGGTCTCACCAAGTGTGGACCGACACATAGTATTATGCAGTGGACTACACGGGAGTTGACTACAGTCACCTTCGCTGTGACCACATCTCCGGGTTTTGGCAGGATACTTGGAGTTGTAGGACTTTCTACAGATATGACTGTTACCTGAAATTTATTCCAAAATAAATTTATTGAGAAATATGTGAATTTTCTTTGATAAACCATAATTTTTCTTACCTTCTTTTTCTCGTCGTCGTACGTTTTTAATATGCCTGCCAAAGCAGCGTATATATAACCTTGCAATACGTTTGTTCCTGGCCCGCCGATGCGATCTTTATTTGCTGAACATAATCTCATTCCTGGTATACAAATTTTGCCAATGGGTTTTGATTTGTTTTGCTCCATGATTCATAGGTATTAGGTTATTTCTGCTTATAAGTTTAATTTTTAGATTCGTATATATTTCTAAAGAATTTGTTATCTTTTCTTTGAATTAGTGTAAAATTTATTAGATATTATTATAATTTTTATAGATAACTAGCAAAAAATCGGCTAAAACTTGTTTATATACAGCTGTCAGATTAAAAAAAATTAGGTGAAAGAGTACTTGAAGAAAGAACACATGACGGTTGAAAAATAAATTGAAAACACAGCGTATACCAAGGTTAACAAACAATTTGAATTAATTTGATAATAATTAATTGAAAAAAAGGCTTGATGACATTTTTAGATAACGAAAAGAAGTAGTAATCGTTACTTGTCTAATTGTAATATTTTACTCAAAATATCAATAATTAAAAGCGATTATGCTCTTGCTGTTTTAGGCTACTGACGTGTCACGTCAGCCGGTTTGACGTTTGACATGTCGACGTTATTGCTGGCGTGAATTGTTTGAGATAATTTTTTGAAATAAAAAGAACTGTAAATACTTGCAAAAACGAGAAGAAATGTTGACAAAATTTGAGACTAAGTCCGCTCGGGTGAAGGGCATATCGTTTCATTCCAAACGGCCATGGGTCCTTGCCAGTTTACACAACGGTGTGATTCAGCTATGGGACTATCGAATGTGTACACTCTTGGAGAAATTTGACGAACATGACGGCCCCGTGCGTGGCATTTGCTTCCACATACAGCAGCCTTTATTCGTATCTGGAGGTGATGATTACAAGATCAAGGTTTGTACACTAAATTCCCTGAAATAGTCTACGTACTAACTGCGGCGACTAACTGATGTAATCGCTTTCATTTAGACAATTTGTTTATATCCAGGATCAAAAGACACAATGATAAGACAGTCAATAAATTTTGGTTTCCAGTATATGAATCAAACTCAATAATATCATTTTTAAGTCTTATTTGAGCATTTTTAACTCTATAAATGGTCTTGTTATATTTTTAATCTTATCTAAGTCTATGTAACTAACTTTGATGTACTAATAGTTAATATTTTATGTATGTGTTATTTAATGTAGCAGTAATAGTTATTAATTTTACATATTTAATTAAATTAAACTTGAAGAATGATAGAATAGCTCCTTAATTATTTTATGTATATTAAAATACCATAAATTTTATAGGGAATAACTATTATATTAAAAAGAATATATTTATCAATATTATTGTAATGGCAAGAATGTTTTAATCTCTAATGATTCATTAAAGGCATCTACTAAAAGTACTTCAAATATATTTTTTTCAACCAAAAAATATTTTTAAAGTATATCAATCTATATATGCAAAATACACCACCATAGCCCCAAAACCTAAGAAATATTTAAAGTTATAATAATCATGTTAAATCTGTCTAGGTATGGAATTACAACCAGAGAAGATGTCTCTTCACTTTACTTGGCCATTTAGATTACATCCGGACAACATTCTTCCATCATGAGTATCCGTGGATCTTGAGTGCTTCAGATGATCAGGTAAGCAATTCTAATTTTATTAATATATAGCAAAACTGGCCATATCTTTGCTTAGAATGTTGAAGGTATTTATTGGTAGTGTTGAAATCTTTAAAAAAACCTTTTCATAATTATACATCTGGAATCTATCTTGGTTTGTCTTATGTAGTAAGATATGAACAAAGAAAGATGTGATAAAAAGTTATTTAATGACATTTAGCCTTTTTAAAAATAGTGTTTTAAAATAGACAAACAATTATTTCCTTATAATGTTAATCTGTGTTTTCACTTGTTAAATAATTGTCTAAAAATATATGTGAGTTAATGTTTCTCCAGTAAACAATATCATTTACAGTATAAATTTTTAATCAATAATTAAATATATTTTTTTCAGACCATAAGAATATGGAATTGGCAATCACGTCAATGCATAAGTGTACTCACGGGTCACAATCATTATGTGATGTGCGCACAATTCCACCCCAACGAAGATCTATTGGTATCCGCATCATTAGATCAGTCAGTACGTGTCTGGGACTTCTCCGGACTGAGGAAGAAGAGTGTTGCCCCCGGACCAACTGGATTAGCGGAACATTTAAGGAATCCACAGGCTACAGATTTGTTTGGTCAGGTAATATATGTATGTATGAACTTATTTAATTTATGGGATAATTCATGCCTGGATCAAAGTGTATGGATTTTTGCTTAATTCTTTACATGTTAACACTCTCACTGCCACTAAATTACAACTTCATATTTAATATTAAAGTTATAGTGGCACTGAAAGGGTTCAGGTTCATTCATTTATGGGCGATGGTACTTATTACTGCTGAATCAGAATTATTCTGGTATTTCTTGAGCAGTACCAAGGAAATTGGTATATCCTGGTACCAATTGTATTATTTTATTGGTACTTCCCTGTTGACCATATTTTTGGTATTTCTAAATTAAGTTAGGCTTCTGTTAAATTATGCCAAATATCTTAATCATATACAGCTAAAAAAATGTTTGCTTTCATTAACCGCTCAAGTTGGACTTCTATGGCAAATCAGTTGCGTCTTTTTACATCAAAGCTTGTTTTTTACACACAATTAAGTTCCACAGTTCATATCATCATCATCATCATCATAAGCTCACTATACGTCCCCACCGAGGGGCCCAGAGCCTACCCTATTTAGAGGTGACTAGGCCATAGTCAACCACGCTGGCCCCGTGCGTGTTGGTTGACTTCACACATATCTTTGAATTTCTTCGCCGATATGTGCAGGTTGCATCACGATGTTTTCCTTCACCGTAAGAGCAGTTCATATGATTTGTTTATAATTTTTTAAACATTATGCTTGAAGATAAGGTCGTCTGTATGTAAAAGTGATATTATAACTATAATGTATGTGTATGTATATTTTAGGCCGATGCAGTAGTGAAGCATGTGCTCGAGGGACACGACCGGGGTGTTAACTGGGCAGCATTCCATCCCTCGCTGCCACTGATCGTGTCTGCCGCAGACGACCGACAGGTCAAATTCTGGCGAATGAATGATGCAAAGGTTTGTTTACTTTTTTTAATATTTATTCATAGACAAGTTCACTTTCATATCGGAATCGTAGCTGCATTGAATATGTTAACACTTTCACTGCCGACGCGCCAATTAAGTTCATATGATATAAAAAAAAATAACCGTGTTAATCATTGGTGCGTCACTCAGGCTTGGGAGGTGGACACGTGCCGCGGACACTACAACAACGTGTCCTGCGTGCTGTTCCACGCGAAGCACGAACTGATCCTGTCGAACAGCGAAGATAAATCCATACGTGTGTGGGACATGACCAAGCGCACGTGTCTTCACACCTTCCGCAGGGAGCACGATCGGTCAGTATTAATATAGCCAAGGTCAGATAAAGGTCAAAGGCACTTAGAGTAGCTAAATGTTACCTTAAACAATACTATGGTGTAGATTTCGCATACAAAATAAATACTGTGAGAGAGTATTTCCTTTCGTGTAATAGTAAGCATAAACAATAAGAGATTCCCTAAGTAAACGATTAGCGACTCTGGTTGTGACAGTTATTAATACCTTAGAATTAATTTCAAGCGCCAATAGCCTAATGGTTACGTATACGGACTACCGATCTAGCGGTCGGGGGTTCGAATCTCACTATTCGACTATTGTCGTGCACCGATCCCAACACAAACTCTTTCTAGCTTACATGGTATGGTTACAAAAAAATATTAGTACATTAACAAAAATCTACTGATATTCATTATATTAAACCATGTACAGTTTATATACAAGTCATTGGTTTAACTTGAATCCATCTTACATCTTAAAGTTATTTGATATTCTAGTCTAAAACGTTTTTCCAATTTACTCACCTCATAACTCTAATAGCATGATAATATATAGCTTAAAACCTGACGTGGTTGCTGAGAGCATATATAATAAAGTTAAAAAACTTTACGCTTTATATAATAGTATAGAATAATAATAACCTATGTCCAACAGTGGGTAGACGAGGGCTGGTGATGATGATGATATACCAATGATGTACCAGGTACTGGGTGTTGGCTGCTCACCCCTCTCTGAACCTGTTCGCGGCGGGACACGACGCTGGTATGATACTGTTCAAGCTGCAGCGCGAGCGGCCCGCCTACGCTGTCTACAACAACATATTGTTTTACATCAAAGACAGGTATGAATGACAGCGGAAATGTTAATCAACAGCAGTTAAAGTGTTTGTTCAGGAAACAAAAAAAAAATATTTAGTTCGCTTCATGTTTACTCCGGCTTTCGCCATTTCTCTATTAATTATTACCGTTGCAATTTTTTTTCTCTGTGGTAATGTTCCTTTCTTTTTCATCATTTTTTGTCTTTGCCTCGTACTAAAAAGTTAGTATGTGTTAGCTATATGTTATTCTTCTATAATTTCAGACAACTACGTAAACTGGACATGCAGACTAATAGAGACGCGCCGGTGATGCAAATAAAAGGCGGCGGTCGCAACCAGCCTTACAGGTAATCTTTTGTAACTTTAATTAGTTTACTGGTTTTTTTGGTGTATTTTTTTTTAGCTTAAAATATAGTATGCATGCATTATTTTTGTTCCGAAGCCTTATCGGCAGTCCGCCATTAAAATTTTATATCATATGTAAAAAAAGGTTACCATACATTTATAAGTTATTTGTAAAATGTAGTAATTTTTGATAGATTAACATTTTAACTAGCATATTCTTTTAAAGTAATTAAATAATTCGACGAACTTTCTCTCATACGTTTCTAGACTAGAGTCGGAACCTATCCAAAGGATTGAAGTAGGGAACCTTTACTGTCATGACGTATTAATTATGTGACTATGTTCAGCATGTCACTGAACCACGCGGAGTGGTGCGTGCTGGTGAGCTGGCGCGTTGGTGACAATCACTCGTACGAGCTGTACGCCATCCCGCGGGACGGCGCCGACGCGCCCTCTATCGAGCCGGCGCGCGGCCAGGCCACCTCCGCCGTCTGGGTCGCCAGGAACAGGTTCGCGGCGCTCGAGAAGAACAACCAGGTGAGTCAGCCGACCATTAACTTAAAAGACATCCAAAGCGCCAAAAGATTAAGGGTACGGATTTCCGATCACGTGGTCGAGGGTTCGAATCCAAGCAATCGACTATTGTCGTAAACCATATCTTAGCACAAATGCAGTGAGAAATTATTCTCCTTCAGTAAAACTGTGATCTTACTCGCAATACGATGACACCCGAACTGTCAATGAACGATCGTATTAAATGAGTGACATTTTCATATCCATTAATATGGAAGTTTATTGTTTAGTGTCAATTATCAAAATGAATAATGTCATTAGTTAGTTGGAGTAAAATAAATATTGGTGAATTAACAAAAATGTACTAATATAAAAAAAAAAAAACAAGAAATATGTTAATATTGCTTCTATTAAAAGACCATGTCAAAGGAAAAAGAAGCCAAATTTCTTCTATCGTCGTGGTGGTGTAGTCAATATAACCCTAAGTACAGCGAGATAATGTTTAATAATTTGTTTTTGTTAATAGTTTAAGTATTTACTTTATTTGAATCCTAACTTTATATTTCTTGTAACAGTTGGTGATAAAGAACTTGAAGAACGAAGTGTCAAAGAAGATAGCGACGCCGACGTGCGAGGAGATCATGTACGCGGGCACCGGCATGCTGCTGCTGCGCGAGACCGACTCGCTGCAGCTGCTCGACGTGCAGCAGAAACGGACCGTGGCCTCGGTCAGTACAGTTCTAAATACCTTGACTTTAAACTAGTGTATAAACTTTAAAAAAATTATCAATTTTGTAAATCTTTGTACATTCGATTTTTAAAAAAATCGATTTTTTATAAATCTGTATATAAATTCGATAAATACATCGATAATTCGAAAATGCGAGACAATGATTTATGATTCGATTTATAATGAAAATTGTCGTCCTGCATTTTTGTGTTTCATTTAGTTTTCAATATTTTTGTGTTTTTTTTTCTCACGGAAATATTAATTTTTCAGCATAAATGTACTAATCAGCTAAATTAATTTGTATTTAATGATTTACATGACCGACGTACTGATCTTGTCACTCAGGTGAAAGTGAGCAAATGTCGGTACGCAGTGTGGAACGCTGACATGTCGGTGGTGGCGCTGCTGGGCAAGCACACCGTGACACTGTGCTCGCGGCGCATGCAGCAGCTGTGCTCGGTCACAGAGGGCGCGCGCGTCAAGTCCGGCGCCTTCGACGACTCCGCCCCGCAGCCCGTCTTCATATACACCACCGCTAACCATATTAAATACTGCTGCAAGGATGGGTCAGTGTCATTCACTTATTTATAATTTGATTTCGAATTTCAAATTAAAAAAAATATATTTAATTTTTGTTAAAAAGATATCGGAAAGTACGATTTGTTTTTTTGTAATTTTTAAAGGCAAACGTAAACTTAAATAAATATTCCAGCGATATTTTTTTTCTACATTTAATGTGCAATGTTCTTAGTGGTCAGTAGAAATTCTGTTTATATGCAAACTCTTTATCTAACAAAGAGGTTGAATACTTTTTTCTTAACTTTGTAATTTATAAATATGTTTTTGCGGCAGTGACTACGGCATAATCCGCACGCTGGATGTGCCGGTGTATATAGTGAAGGTGATAGCGGGCGAGACGGGCGCGCGCGTCGTCTGCCTCGACCGCGAGTGCCGCCCCAAGGTGCTCAGCATCGACCCCACAGAATATAGGTACGGACCATGCCCTGCACAATACACGATGTTACTTATAGCGGGGACACAGGGATGCGAAGGGTGTGAACGGGGGGGGGGGGAGGCAGAGCCCTAATGACCTTGAACCAAGAGAACGTTCTCCCTAAAGACTTATATCAATATACCCCAAGAGAAAAATCTCGTCTTTTTTTTTAAGTTATACTTTTTTCTCGTAAGCTTCAAAAAAGGTTGTCTTATATGGTTCACGATAGTCAAATGGTGGGATTCCAACCCACGACCGCTAGATCGTTAGTCCGTACCGTATTAGGCTATTAGCGCTTTAACATCTTTCGATGAATACTTTAGCTTGTGAACCCTCAATTTCCTTACCATCATACCCTCGCCCGGTCTGCTATAGACCCAGTGGTCACTCGGTTACGTAGTTAAGGAATTAAATTTACTTCCCACCTATTATCCAGTTAAATTGTGTATGTTAAAAAGCATGCTGTATGTGTACCAGGTTCAAGCTGGCGCTGATCACGCAGCAGTACGACCAGGTGCTGCACATGGTGCGCACCGCCAAGCTCGTCGGGCAGAGCATCATCGCCTATCTGCAGGACAAGGGTTAATGTTTATTATTTTTATTAATTTTTTATTTTAAAAGACTTTATTTATTGGAAATTTCGTGATATGTTCGTAATTTTTAAGTCGCTAAATGGTTGCTAATTAATTTTAAAAAAAATCAACCAATACTATTCGTATTTTATCTTTAATATATATTTTATAAGCTATGTCAACATCTTTGTCTGCCCACTGCTGGACATAAACCTTCTACGACGTTTTTCAGTATGCGACCTACCGGTAAACTGTTGTATGTTAATTCAATGCATTTGCCAGGCTACCCCGAGGTGGCGCTGCACTTCGTGAAGGAGCCGCGCACCCGGCTGTCGCTGGCGCTGCAGTGCGGCAACATCGAGGTGGCGCTCGACGCCGCCAAGAGCCTGGACGAGCCCGACGCCTGGGACCAGCTCGCCAAAGCCGCGCTCAACATTGGTAACCACCAGGTGAGTGCACATTGACCGTATATTGTACTGTTGTTTTAAAACAGTTGCCGTTGAGGAGGAGGGGGGGGGGGAGAAAGAAGCCTATTGAAGATTGTAATGTATACATATAAAGAAAACTTCTTTTTTGTGGTCCTGTAAGACTAAGTTTTCGACTTCGAGTAAACGAAATTATAAATGTTTGCATGTTTTCATTAAAGGGAATTAATAAAAAAAAAACTCTTTGTTCCATCAGATCGTAGAGATGTGCTACCAGCGCACAAAGAACTTCGACAAGCTGACGTTCCTCTACCTGGTGACTGGCAACATCGACAAGCTGTGCAAGATGATGAAGATCGCCGAGATCCGCAAGGACGCCTCCGCGCAGTTCCAGTGCGCCATGATGCTGGGCGACGTGCCCGAGAGGATCCGGCTGCTCAAGGCCTCCGGACAGGTATAATCTTACTCACTTAATCAGTCAATCTCAAGTCGCATTCATACAATCTTCCACTTATATAATTACTCCGATACACTTGCTAAAGTCACTCACTCGCTAAAGTATTGTTTTAAAAACTTTGAAACCTTTAACGTTGTTTTCTGTTTAAATACATATTTATATTGATGGAGTAAATAAATAAAAAAAATATTATTTTCAGACGACCTTGGCGTACCTGACAGCGGTTAACCACGACCAGGCGGAAGAGGCGGAGCAGCTGAAGGCGGCGCTGGAGGCGGCCGGCATGGCCGTGCCCGAGCGCAACCCCGACGCGCACTTCATCTGCCCGCCGCTGCCCGTCGTCGACGACCAGCCCAACTGGCCGCTGCTGGCAGGGTCTAAGTATGCTGACACTTTATACTGCTGTAGTCCTCAATGTCAATAAGGGAGACAATAAGCTAAGAAGTCAAATTCCTCGCCAGGGGTCGCTTCAATTGTTGTTCAAACATATAGCAGTTAGACTTTTAACATCAAAAAAATCGTTGCAGTACTTTTCACTCTGACGTCAGCTAACCGCACCAACAGACTGCCGGCGCCATCTAGTTTTGACGTTTTGAACGACACAAACAATATTTTTGCCTATGCCATCTAATGTGCGTAAAGGGTTTAGTTCCATTTTTTACAACAATATGGCGATGCTTTTATATACCTCAAGGTCAAGGTATACTTGCAAACAATTTGTTTTAACTTTCGTTTCCTATTGTATGTAATGTTTGAAAACGTTTCAGGAGCGTGTTCGAGACGGGCGGCGACGGCGACGTGGTGGCAGCCGAAGTTGGCGACGAACCGCTAGAGGCGGCCGGCGCTTGGGGGGATGAGGACGAAGATATTATGCTCGATGCTAAGGTACAGGCCGTTTCAAACTTTTTAACCGCTCAAGGTGTATCCCTCGCAACCTTTTGCACATCTCTACAGTCGCCAAGTTTAAAAGTATTAACTATCAGCCGTTTTTTTTCATAAGGTTGAATGTAAGACTCCATTTTGATAGAAAACATTGTGAAGTTAGTAGCAGTAGTGAAATATAAAATAATAGTTATTTTGGACAACGCCATCTTGTTGAAAAAATATTTAACTGTTATTTTTTAATTTATATTAAAATATAATTTGATGTTTGTCGCAGGCGGAGGGCGAGGGCGAAGTCGCGGCGGAGGGCGAGGAGGGCATGGAGGACGCGTGCGACGACGGCGGCTGGGACGTGGGCGACGACGACCTCGAGCTACCCGAAGTGCTCGCGCCCGTCAGCGGTGAGATGTCGCCTTTTGTATTATTCGATACTTGAGAGTAACTTTTAAGCACCAATAGCCTAAAGGTTAAAGGCACGGACTGCCGACCTAGTAGTCGTGGGTTCGAATCCCATCTTTCGACTATATTGAACCAAATCCTGACACAAACTTTTACTTACAAGAAATATTAGTATATTTTGGTTAATTTACAAAAAAAACTTGACCCAAGGACTGGACTAATATTGTACTTATATTTATTCACTGGAATAAATATTTTTTTTGTGTTGCTCAGCGGACATCGACGGGGGCGCGGAGGAGGCGGCGTACTTCGCGGCGCCGAGCCGCGGGCCCGCCGTGGCGCTGGCCAAGCTGCGCACCGCGCACGACCACGTCACGCTGGGGCAGTTTGAAGTCGCTTTCAGGTACATACATGACATATTTTATTTAAATAATATATTACAGCTGTTCATCTTGATATTGTGATATCGTTGTGTTATAAAATGGGGTGAAATCAGTAATGTTTTAAAATAATTTTTATTTCAAATAATAGGCACTGAGTTTAATAATTATTGATCGTTGCTTTATGAACCGTTTTTGAGTTGACTGTAAGATTTGAATTATTATGTTTATATCATCAAAGTTTCATCTTAAATATATTTTTTAAATTTAAAACGTGTCATAGGAACAATGCTTTTGTTACACTATTAGGTTATTGAACGAGCAAGTGGGCGTGGTGAACTTCGAGCCGTACAGCGAGGTGTTCGTGCGCATGTTCGCGTGCGGGCGCGCCATGTTCGGCGCGCTGGCCGGCCTGCCGCCGCTGCCCGCGCTCCTGCACCGCAACTGGAAGGAGGCCAGCGGCGCCGACCTGCTGCCCGTGCTCAGTGCGTCACACACACACACACAATACATCTAACTAAAAAGAAATCCATCTATGGCAACGATAAAAATTGTCAAATTTTATATACAACGGAAACTATTTACTGACTTCTCTTTGTAACGCATTGTACAATTGTTTACAGCGATGAAGCTGAACGACCTAGTGTCCCAGCTGCAGCAGTGCTACCAGCTAACGACGGCGGGCAAGTTCGCGGAGGCGACGGAACGGCTGCGCGGCGTCGCCCAGGCCGTGCCGCTGCTGCTCGTGCCCGGCAAGCAGGAGCTGGCTGAGGCGCAGCAGCTGCTCGCCATCTGCAGGGAATACCTGCTCGGTCTGCAGATGGAGACCGCCAGGAAAGGTACTCCAACTACATAGCACACAACACAATGCACCGTACAAAACAAAGCACTCATCACCAGACTGTGTCTCATAATAAATGACACCACTCAACGTCAACAACGTTACAGCGATGCCGAAGTCGACGATAGATGAACAGAAGCGCACGTGCGAGATGGCCGCCTACTTCACGCACTGCAAGCTGCAGCCCGTGCACCAGATCCTCACGCTGCGGACCGCGCTCAACATGTTCTTCAAGCTAAAGAACTTCAGAACAGCGGCATCCTTCGCACGCCGGCTGCTCGAACTCGGTCCGAGGCCCGAAGTCGCCCAGCAAGCTCGCAAGATACTGCAAGCGTGCGAGATGACGCCCACAGACGAACACCAATTGTTATATGACGAACACAATCCATTTACAATCTGTGGTATATCATACAAACCGATATACAGAGGGAAGGCAGAAGAGAAATGTCCGTTGTGCGGGGCGAGCTTCCTCCCGGAACACAAAGGGAAACTGTGTCCCATCTGCGGCGTGGCCGAGATCGGCAAAGACGTGATAGGGTTGAGAATCTGTCCCATACAGTTCCAGAGATAATTGTATTATGTTTAATTAATGTATCGTTTTCATATAACTAACGTGTAAGGAATTATAGAATTAAATTATATTGTATGCCATTTTGTTTTTTTTTCTGCGCGTATGGATGGAATTATGGACGGTGTTTCTTTGATAATGCAAACAAAATAATATTTTGTGATTTTTATTCATTTACTAATTCAAAAAATGGAGGCTGTCTGTTACGAAACGCTTTTTTCTGTACTTTTTACTTAAACAAATGCAAATTTAAATTAGCAATTATAATCTAATTGTAATAAATGAAACAATCTGTTTTTTTTTAACTATTTTATTTAACAATTTTTTAATTACATTTTTGTTAAGTAAAAACAAATCTTATTAAATATTTTTTTGTTAATTAAACATCAACTGGCGCGTCTTTGCTTCTGTAACAATGGAAATGTGAGAAATATTTTAGTTGTAACAGTGGGTCTTCACTGACGGAATTTGCGGACGAAATCGTCCTTTTCTTTGTCAACGACTTTTTCAAGGTCATGAGAAGGACAATGTTTTTTTATAATATCAAAAATCTTAACGCATGTATTAAATTAAGATTAATTGATAAAATATATTAAAAATTAATTATTTTATTATGTCAATAACGTAGCGATTTGATTATAATAATGTTTACGTATGTATAAAATTCCCATATTACCGTTATTATGTACTTTAATTTCAACATCCACAAAGTATGTAAATATGGAACACTTTTTATTTTTAAATTTAAATAAAGTTTATTGTATGTATTCGTTTTTATTTCAAATATACATTTTTTTCCTTATTAAAATGTACATTAAAATCAGTCTGGACAAGGAATTAGGTGTCGTTTAAAATCCGTCCCAATTCAAGTACTGACTAGGTCTTATAGTATACTAACTTGTTGAGCATTTGCTGTATCTCTTCAAACGTCTTTCCCCTGGTCTCGGGCAGCAGCGAGCTGACAGAGAACAGGAAGCCGGCGCCGCAGCACGCCGCTAGCACCCAGAACGCCGTGTAGATGCCGTAAGAGGCCGCCACGTCGCGGAAGAACCTACAACATGTATACATTTTTACAAACTACATACTTCGTAATTTAAAGCTTACTGTCAACTCTCTAAGTATCGTTAATGTCACTAAGAGAGATGCTTAGAGTAGTTTCTCATACATTACGTAATTAAAAATAAAAACACAAAAAATTAAAACTAAGGGAGACCTCTAAACTTTAATAGACTCAAAGTATAGCAATTAAACTTTAATTAAAATACCCTAAGTGATTGTCAACGCATTATATTGTTCAGTTCACAAATTGTCGATAATTTCGTAAAATGTTTTTGTAAAAAAAATAAAATAATATCGGTTAATTGAATTGAAGTCAATATAAAACGACTTAATCAATAATTCAGAAATATGTATTATATAAGCTAGTTGTAAATTATCTTGTATATAGGTTAGTATGAGGTTGTATTGTGACCGTGTCCAGACGAAGCCGGCGAGCCAGCACATGAAGGAGGCGATGCCGCTGGCGAGGCATTTCGTTTTCGCGGGGAACATCTCGGCCACGAGGATCCACGGGACTGGACCCACGCCTGCGAAAGTACTTGCATCCTACTTTATTTGTAAGAGAGTAGATGATTTCATGACATTTAATCATATTCAATAGAAATGAACTATAATCTATCTAGACATATAAAAATGAATTGCTGTTCGTTAGTCTCGCTAAAACTCGAGAACGGCTGAACGGATTTATCTTATCTTGGTC
>JAODUI010000017.1:1391598-1402673 GCA_027563995.1 Papilio gigon | reverse complement strand
TCGAAATACTAGCAGATTTTTGTTAAATGACTAACATTTATTTTATCACTCCAACTAAGCTAGGCTTGTGCTATATGGGCCACAGTAGTTGTATGGCGGGATACGAACTCTCGACGACGTGATCGGAAATCCGTTCCCTTAACCATTAGGCTATTGGCGCTAAATTACATTACAAACATGTATTCTTTTATTGTTTTAATTCTACGTAACTAAAAAGAAAACCGGTGAAAATTCGATGACGGAAATGTTAAACTAAAAAGGTTTTTTTAACGTATATTTAGAATGACAAATTTACACTAAG
Organism: Papilio gigon; assembly: GCA_027563995.1. Taxonomy (NCBI): domain Eukaryota; kingdom Metazoa; phylum Arthropoda; class Insecta; order Lepidoptera; family Papilionidae; genus Papilio; species Papilio gigon. Next base: position 1,402,372 of record JAODUI010000017.1, on the reverse strand, counting down.
TGCTAAGTTAATATTTAAAGATCTTCCGCGTCAATACAAAGGTCCATCAAAGAGGTCCATTAATGCTTATTTTAATCTTATAAATACATAAAACCTTTTTGCAGTAAAATGAAACAATAAACTGTCATTAATTATGTCAAATAAATCGATAAAAATATTTCAGTGTCAGTGATAAATCTCCGTTTGGACCACAATAATGTATATCTGGAATAATTTCTAATTGTATATTTGATAGAATGATAGTCAAAGTTCCCCCGGGCAATGTACACGGCGGTCGTTCTAAGCATTGGTTTGGTTATTATATTGGCACTGCTCTTCTATAAGCGGTCATGGAAAGAGGTTTGATATAATATATATCACGTACATTAGTAATCATTATAAGTATTCATTGGAATTTAGTAATTAAAAGTCACGCTTGAACTCACAAGTAGTTCTTACTAGTATTAGTGCCCGGAGTAACGCGAGCGCCCGTTAGTTCACTCACTCAAGGACTCGGTCACTAGTCGGTACTTACACAGAAGTACACGCGAGTTAAGCCGTGTTCAATTAATTTAGTTTTAGTGATAAGAAAATTGTACTTGTAAGCTTGACTGAATTATTGATAATTAAAAAACATTTTATACAAGAAAATTTATAACATTTATAGCATAATGCTCGATATATATAAAAGCCTTTTGTAAATGGAAAATTTTCATATATAGGAATTTAGCTATACTTTAAAATTATATTATTTGTCCCATACCTATGTATAGGCTAAGTTAACAAGCCTATATTTAAATGCAACCCATTTATATTAATGACATAAGTTGCACCCATGTGAAGGCAAACTTTGATTTGATATACGGAATGTTGGAAGTCTATAGTATGGAGTGTTAACTTAAAGCTTACATGACACCAGGAGTCGCCCCGTGCGCACGTGGAGCCAACCTTCACGCCGAGCGCGCCCGTGCAGCTCGTGCACCGGCTGTGCCCCCACCACAACGTGGTGCAGCGCTTTGCCGTCGAGCAGAAGGACAGCCTCGACGACCATCTAGATGCGCTCACTCGCAAGCTTGCTGAGAAGGTAACAATACCTTTAGTTACATACAATGGCAAACAAAGTATGGGACACTTTGTGACCAGATCCACGCTATTTTTAACACCAGAGGGCCTTTGAGAAACAAATGTTCACTTCTCGAGGGACCATAGTTTATTTGGAAATACTGCCGAGCAGACACGGCTCTTATAAGTGATGCCCGTTGTAGTAACTACGTTATTGTTGCCAATTAAAATAAAATGTCACTTATGATAATTAAGTACTTATTTCTCGTATGTAACCAGGAGGGTAAGCTCCGGATATCCAAATCGAAGATCCGCGAGACCCAGAACGAGATCGACAACTTGCACGCGATCGACCACCACGTGCGGCAGAAGTACCGTGACGTCATGGATTCCCTCCGCTCCGACTTGCTGAACAACGAGACCGAATGCAAGCGGATACAGGACCAGATCGAGTGGGTCTCGCACAGGAGAGCCGAGCTACATGACGAGGTGACCATCATTTAAAAAGCTCTCCCGATCGATTATAACCCTAATGACACTGGTAATACCGGTGGCGGATTTGCAGCCTTACACGACCCAACACTGTTACTACTGTTACACCCATAGTCCCGTGTTGCCGGAACATAGTGAAGAGTTAACTGCAGTGGGGCACTGGGGCGTTCCACTGGAGATCGAGGGGCTCCAGCAATCCGAAGGTTTTTTAGTGGGAAGATCCCACATATCTCTGTGCCACCCCAGAAGTATCTTTATTAAGATGTCCCATCCGCCCCGAAACCAAATAGAAAGAGCCCATGGCCATAATATTCACGTACGAGTTCTTTCTATATATCTGGCCGCCCTAGGTCCGAACCTTCTGGGTCTTTGGGCTAACCCGCCACTGGGTAATAAAAAGTACGAAAATATTTGTATTTAATTAGTCATTCAGATGTTTATAATCAATATTCGTATGAATGTTAAGTTTTTTTAACTTTGTTATGCAAGATCTCAGTAACCACGCAACAGAATTGAGTAATTCTTTTTGTTACTACTAGCTTTAAACTTAAGTCAGGTTTAGGCTATATATTATAACTCTATTAAACTTAGGGGGTGAGTAAATTGGAAAAAACCATTAAGCGAGAGAGGGACAAAAAACACAAGGCAAAAGCAGCAGACAAGCAAAGTTCACATGGTAAAAATAAAGTTATTTATAAATGTAAATGTGGGGTTATTTTGAATGCACAGTTGGAGGTAATCTTGCTTTATTAAAATAAATAATATAGGAACAACCTTTAGGATACGCAAGACCGACGGGGACAGAGCGGTCGATGTCAGGAATTAGACGAAATTTACAGGTTAATAATATTTATTGGTATAAATTAAACACCAATAGTCTAATGGTTGAGTGTACGGATTTCCGATCACGTGGTCGAGAGTTCGAATCCCGTCATTCAACTATTGTATACCATATCCTAACAAGCCTAGCTTATTTGGAGTGGGAAAAGAAATATTAGTGAATAAACAAAAATCTGTTAATGTTTGTAAATAAAAATAATGTTTTGATGTTTTGAACAACTTTATCAAGGAGATATGGTTAGAAGTTAGTGTAATTTTAACTTTTTTTTTTAATTAATGCTTATACCGTACAGTGGGATGAATATGCGAGCTATTGCAAAGCTTTCTGAAGCAATTATACGTGTTTGATATATTTTCATTATGTTTACTAATCTAAAAATAATTTTAGGTCCGACGAGGTCAAAAGCTCTACGGAGAAGCAACGCTCAAACTAGCGAACAACTTGGCGAATCTTCAAAAGATGCGTGAGCTGAAAGTGACCGATAAGCCGTTCACGAGGGGCTCAAATGAGTCTCTAATTCAGAGAAAGGAGATGCACATCCCCAAGGCGTGCTCCGTCGCTTCCGGCATGATGAAATCAAATCCTCCAACACCGGAACCCTTCCCACATTTCAACATGTGAAACTTGCGATAGTTTGAAAAATTACGTTTTGAAATGATTAACATTTTTCAAGTCAAATTTTACTAATTCATATTTTCTATTTTTATTTATAAAACTATTAAAAGGACATTTTAAATGTAAACTTTTTATTCTCTACCAGTGTTACTTTTCCTTGCCGTAAGATGGCAGTGATCAATTAATATTATCAGTTGTTAATTTCCTACCGTATCCTAATAAAGTATCAAAACGTAATATAAAGCATGTAAAGTGATTTTTTTGGCAACTCTACAAAGAACAAAAGCTTACCTAAAAAATTAGCTGGCCCCGTTAATATCTCAAACGTATCCGGAGAGAGACAACAACCGCAGTCCCTCCCCCCTTTTATATCTCGTTAATTCGGAGGGTTAAAATCCCCGAAAAAGTGAGCACTTGCCTTGTTTACAAGGTTTTAGATTTTAATTTAGATTGGGGTCGGTGGACGTTTGGCGCGCAAAATGACGTAAGCGTCGACCGCCATCGCTGGAGAATTGTGTTCTTTTACGAGAGCACTGCGGTCGGCGGGTGTGTTGCGAGGGCGCGCCGAGCGTATCCATTAAGATCACATTCGTATGTGATCACCTAATACAATATCATCAAGTCCCCGCTAGGGGGCGCTTTGTGAATAATTTCGCGGCAATCTGGCTCGCATTTGCGACGGGGTTTTGATGATTTTAATTTCATAATTATATTGCTTGAATGTGATATTGTTAAAATATATTTATTATAAAGTGAAGTATTTAGTATATGATAGTATTTTATGGAAGAAAAATAGTTCAAAATAGACTTTTTCTAATAAAAAAAAATCTACGTTACACTAGACTCAGTAGTTTGATTAAACGTTTTACGTGAAAAAGCTTAAAGTTGGCGATCAGAATAATTTCATCATCATCATCATCTTCAACCCCTGTCTGCCCACTGTTGGACATAGGCTTTTCCCAATGCCTTCCACAGTATGCGATCCTCCGCTTTTCGCATCCAACGACTTCCCACCGTCCGCACTAAGTCATCGGTCCACCTGGAGGAAGGACGACCCACACCCACCCCAGAATAGATGCAAATTATTTTGAAAATTAGATAAATAAGTATATGTGTGTTAAATACGTAAGTGGCATCAATAAATTGTTATTAAGGGGAAATTAATTGAAAACAAAAAAAAAAACCTAAGGCAATCAATTAGCATGGACATCGTTTACCCTATTGACACACAAGCTTGTTTGTCCAAGCAATCTAACAGGCACTCGGGCCGCCGGCGAAACAAACAAGCGCAAAGAAAAACAAACAAACGAACAAAACTCTATTTAATTTGTTTGGATAGAACAGATGTGATTGTGGCCCTGTCCGGAATTGACTGATGGCTACTTTAATTCAGAGACAAGAGAGGGAGATATGATATGAAAGAGAAGGGAAATTACATCGATTCTTTAATGTTTATTTCTATTTATTGACAGTGTACATTATATCGTAGCTCAAGACCATACAAATAATGTAATTCTCATTGTAATTAAAATAAATTGTGATGAGAAATTAACGTTTTAAACGTAAATGCTTTTGTCATGCACTCACATGTCATTGCATATATCAAACTGGTCGACTAGATTTTTTGTTTTTTTTTTTGTTCAATTTTTCAACTAACATTTCATTAATATTTATATTTCTTTATACTTTTTGGTACATCAGATCAATAAGCATCGATTAAAAAACAAAACTAAAGGTTAACCCTGAAGACGACAGCTCCAATAATTCAAATCACCGAAGCCAAAGGGTGGAAATCAACACGCCATAAAAATCGAGCACCGCTAACGAATTCGATTTGCGCTAAACAAACTCCTAAGTAATTAAGATTCCATTTACAAACACGATTTGTTTAATTAAATTAATAAAGAAAAACATATTAATTAAGTGTAAGTGACGTCACTACGTAGACAGAAGGCGATCATGATACCTTAAATATGTAATCCATTTCGTGTTTAACAAAGCTACATTCAAAACACCCACAAAGGTCTGGTCAATAAAGTGACTATTCATAAAAGTTAACTATAATTTAATCGAAAACTTCACTGCCGTGTCCCGGTTCTATAATAAAATAACAATAAAGAAAGATCTAATGTCCATTGTACTTGTGAATATCATTGAGACGAAAATAAAATAAGAAACAAGAAAAGTTTATGTACATAAAATAAAAAGGCGGCAAACAGCGAGGGGGCGCCACTCGCCTCCACTAATGACAGCGACACACCGCCGCGCCGCGTGTACTCGCGGGCAGACTTTTGACGTTTCTTTTGCTTTTTTTTACTTTTTTATTGTTACATATCCCAAGTAAAATTGACAGATAACCTAAAAATTCCAGTTACCGATATGTATGTAAACACAACGCGCCATAATTATTACAGTAAAATTGCAAGACGGCTAATAACAAAGTTAATTATGTGAATTATTAATATATTATTTGAGACAGAACTAGCCAGTATATATCTGACTTTATGTATGTTATAGTAGCTTTGATAAACAATTATCTAGTGATCAAAATAAAATACCAAGAAAAATTTTATGTAAAAACTTAAAATGTGTACTAAACGATAATTTTATAGGAGTATATAGTAGAGAATAAAAATTAATTTAACATCTTAATTAAATTTTTTAACATATTTTCATAAACATTTCAAATTAAAAACACTGTAAATCTGCGGAGATGGAATACAGTAAATAAAATAAAAATGTAAATATCGCCTTCCAGAGCTTCAGTCATGCTTACGCCGTGCGCAGACCGACGCCGACAGTGCGTCTCAAACTTTGCAATAAATCTATAAGTAGATAAATTAACAGGAGATCGACTAGATAAATGACTGTAACCGGGCATTTTAAAATGTCAAAGTTTATTTCGATTGTCGTACCGTCAATTATTCCATGAAATTCAAGAAATTTTTATTCTTATTGAACATATTTATCTTCGTTAAATTAAACAGCTTTTACAAAATTGATGCAATCCATATTGTTTGCTAAATATATGTAACTAAGCAACATTTGGACGTCACCAATATTTCAATACAAAGTAAATATAAATCAATACGGTATGTAACAGATTTTAAAATAATTTCAGAGGCAGTAAACGAAGTTTGAGAATCTCTCAATTTTTCCCCGCTCGTAATAAGCGCATTAAGGGTGGAAAAATTTAAACTCTCCTCGTCCCGAAACTTTTCGCGTTTTCTTTTTACATTAAGGACAAAGAGAAAGAAAAAAAGATCGCCCACTTAGAAGGGTGGCGCAACTTTTAATATCCCCTGCTGAAACTAGCCGACAGCGGAAAATGCAATATTCGTCCTTGTAACTTATTGCGAAGGTTTATTTCCATTTAACAAAAAGTTGTAGGAAAATGAAAACAAGAGACGGTACATTTTAATATAAGCGCACTGTATATGTGAGCCGCTTAGCGATTTAAAAAAAAAACTGACGGGAATTGTCCGCTGGGGAGTGTTTTACGCTCCCGTCTTATTGCTATGTATTTCTTACAGGCGCTTGAGCGCAATGTATTTAAAACAAAGGAAACAAACACTTTGACATAAGGAACAATTATATTTTTTTTACCACTAATATTGAAAACTTAAAACTTTGACTTAAACAAAATTGCAATTAACGAAATAAATCAGCATTTCTTCATTCATTGAGCTGTCTAGTATTTTCTTTTAAATTAACGAATTCAGATTTTAAGTACCATAGACAAAATCAGTAGATAAAATATGAACCAAAAAAAGAAAAAAGTATTTGTTTTAGAGCTAGTTAGTTCTATAAAAAAAACAATCTAATAAGAACTTTTCCTTTGGAATTTCACGACTAATCAAAGTCTTTGGGAACAAAATTGAAACAACAACAAAGATTGAAAAAACGATTTAATTCCTCTATAACAAATTACACATTAAATATTAAGCGTAATCATTTTCAACATAATTTTAATATTAACAATATTTTTCAATATTTCACTTTTAACTTATTAAAACTTTCGTGAGTTCTACAATAATTTGAAATAACGGCTTAACTCACCTATAGTTTTATGTAAGCACCTAGTTTCAAACCCGTTAGCGGTCCTGCTTCGGTTTCTGAAGGAGCCCTAACTGGTCTGAAACTGAAGCCGTAATTTTTAATTATAGCATGACCAGTAATATAAGACATCTCACAATGCAGCAAAATATGATACTAATTTCTTGCGTACAGATTTTTTTTTATAAGAGAAGGGGCGGCGGGATCACCGAGGTGGTCATCGACGTCCAGACATCTACACTAGAGGAGTAGATGCGTTGCTTTTGAGAAGAGATACGCTCACTTCTTGAAAGACCCTAAGTCGTACTAGTTTGGAAATACTGCTGAGAACATACAATCGCAAACATTCGCGGTGTTCCACTTAAAGAAAATTTGTTTGCACGCAAACTCCACCTCTTCTCAAATTAAAGAATAATGAGCACAAAAAGTATTATTAAATATTAGTAAAATTCAAGTAGTCGTCCCTTCTCTGACTACTGACCGACTTTTTTCTCAGACATTTAAAAACTGCATCCTATTGGCTATTGTGATCGTCATTGCCTCAACACGTACGTAATGTTCAAGGGACCTTAGCTTTTAAGGTGGAACACCGCGAACGTACGCGTTGGTACCAGTTCTGTCTTTATCTTTATTACTAAAGGTCACAGGGTCACAGACAGGTTTTCTATTTTCCCGGTCACCCTATTGTCTTATTATTACTAAATATATTAAAAGCTAGCTCGCTTGCTCGCTAACAATACAAACAATTTATTATAAGCTAACATTATATAATCGATATTTGAGGTTTTTCATGTTTCCACTGCGCGTATACAAACAGTTTTTTTAATCTGTTTTTATGAAGAAATTAAGATGGAAAACTATTGCTATTTGATGTGATTCAGCAGTGTAACTCCATGTTATTTATGATCCATACTTAGCTTTAAAAAATAATACTATTGTTCTTTGCTATCGTCATCTTCCAATGAAAAGTCTGTGTCCAGAATCACCTGGAATAAAAAAAATATATAAAAGAGGTTAATTATACTGAAACCATTAGACATTTTTTTATCGCCATGTCGATCCTTTACTGAAACAGCCCCAAATTCTAGGTTTTCTCTTTGGCACAAATATTATGGAACTTTAATAATATTTTACAATTTAATACTTCAAACAAAAACTGTACATCAGTTTAAGATAATTGTCTTAATAGAAGAGCGGGAAATTTAACATAGTTAAAGTGACGTGCATAAGGCTATTTTTAATATAAAAATCTTTGACTATAAATTATGTTCTAGTTTCGAGCAATGGGCGACCACTTGTTGAAATAAATTTTCTAGTGAGGCTTCAATCTTTGACATGACAGGGACACGCAGTGAGACAGGGTAATGTAAACGATAACTAACAGCTCTCATGTCGGCCACAGCTCTGTTCGTCTCCTTGTCGCTGTCCTCGTCCTGGTCCTCCTGATCTTCCACCACCTCCATTTCCCTCTCCTGGTCACCGTCACCATCTTCTGATGGTTGAATTGTATCAAATTTATGAAAGAGAACGATTAATTGATTAATTACAAAAAAATAATACATTAATTAAATTAATCCGATGACTAAGTGCGAACCGCGGGAAGCCATTGGTTAAGATATACATTGAATACGTTAGTATAAGTTAGATTCAAAGGTAGAGGACCGAAAGTGTGGATTGTGTGAAAAAAGAAAAGTTAGAGAAGGGTGTGAGTCAGATATGAGCTGATTGAGATGTATGGAGTACTGTGACGTCAGTTAGCATGGAAAAGGGCAGGTTGATTATATGCAGTATAGACTTACCATCAGGCTGAGCCTTCACCAGCTGCAGCTTGCCATCTACGATCTGGCCGGATATGACACCGGACAGATTGTTGATGTTCAATTGCTGTCGTATCTTCTTGGCTTCCTGCTCCAGCTGCTGCTGTATGTATAACTCCTTGTGATGCACCTTGTTGTGGTACTTGAGGTGATGAGCTTTGGTGAACTTCTTGTTGCAAGGCGCGCAACTGAAAATTTATTGCCATAGTTAAACATGAAATAATCATTTTCTTTTACAATAAATGTATAAATATGTACAATAAATACATCATGATACGTAACAAAAGTGTTTAGCAAAAGTTCTCAATTAATTAGAAACTAACACCCAAATAATTTCTAATTGCTTTTTATACAATTTCAATAAGGATATAGTATTCAATACTTTTTTTATTATATTAGCAGATTTTAGTTAATTTACTAATATTTCTTTTAACACTCCAACTAAGCTCTAGGCTTGTGCTAGGCTATGGTTCACGATAATAATCGAATGATGAGATTCGAACTCTCCATCACGTGGTCGGATATCTGTACCTTTAACCATTAGTCTATCGGCTCTTTGTATGAGCCGCCGATCATCATCATCAGCTCTTGTATGCCCACTGTTGGCCATAGGCCTTTCCCAATGCCTTCCACAGTATGCGGTCCTCTGTCTTCCGCATCCAACGACTTCCTGCCGTTGGCACTGAGGCGTGGGCGATTATGCGAAAGAATATTTGCTATATAATTCTTTTATATAGCAAATATAATTTTAAGCGTTTTCCTTCATTGCTCTTTATATGTAAATAGGTATATAGATAAACATACGAATATTTCTTCTCCCCGGTGTGCGTGAGCATGTGGTTGGCCAACACGTACGAGTATGTGAAGGCCTTGCCGCACAGAGAGCATTGGTATGGTCGGAGACCCATGTGCAACCTGGTCAACGGAAAAAAAAGACATTATTAAAGATATAGGACTTCGAATTTTATTCAATTTATTAGCAATAATTGAGATTTTTTTTTTATAACTGTGTGTTTTTATTAAGAAGTTTTTTTGTTATTCTGTTTATAACTACATAGCTTTAAAAATGTAGTTTAAATGATAAAAGAATGTACGGGACTTAAATGTCCGCTAGGAAGGAGAATTGCGCCGTCAAGGCTGCCAAAAAACTGATTGGGTTATTATAATGATGAATGATAATATTATAATCATCATCATCATTAGCCCTTGTCTGCCTACTGTTGGACATAGGCCTTTCCCAATGCCTTCCACAGTATGCGGTCCTCCGCTTTCCGCATCCAACAATCAATATTATAATAGGTTGATATAATAGTATTTCCAGAATGGACAAATCTTGATAAAATTATGAGTAAAGATACATTGCAGTTTGGAATATATCATTGACTGATAAATACGTTTTGATTTGTAGAACAAGTAGAAAGCGTCAGTTAAATTGGTATACTGGCCTCTCGTGCTTCTGCCGGCTGCCGAAGTCGCCGAAGCGGCGGTCGCAGACGCGGCACTTGTAGGGGCGCACGCCCGTGTGCCGCATCATGTGCCGGCGCAGCTCCATGTTGAGCACGCACGCGTACCCGCACACGCTGCAACGTCACACATTCCAAATATTAGCTAATCTATGTTCGTTTAATAATTATACTTGAAATAGGATATCATTCACGGGAATAGTTCGATGGCGGGGTTCGAACCCTCCATCACGTAATCGGATAACCGTACTTTTAACAATTACGTTATCGGTGCTGAATTCACATTATCGTGAGTTTATAATATTGTAAGTACGGCATGCTGTAGCAAGTTTTGGCTGTAGATATTTTTTTCAAGTGTGCATGGGTAGTGAATTAAATTCTCTGACTGTGGTGACAGAGATGTATGGAAGTGTAGAACATACTGTGCCGACCGTGCTTAGGTAAGAGGG
>JAODUI010000017.1:1361405-1391498 GCA_027563995.1 Papilio gigon | reverse complement strand
ATAGTAAATCTAATCATATTAATTTATCCGAAATCTAATACAACATTTAAATTTGGTTGAATCTAATAAAGAAAAAAAAATTTCAGGCAAGTCGTTGCACGAAATACAAGATTCGTCAAGGTCGTCCATTAAGCAGTTGGGACAACAACTTGGACCTAAGCGAGGGCTTCAAGGAGAGCCTGTGGGGCAGCGCCCGCACCGGTCCCGTTGCCCGCAAGCAGAACCACGATATGTTCAGCTGGATGGCCTCACCTTTCAGGGAGGAGCCACCGCCGTTTGGTGGACAGGAAGGCGAGAGCTTGATTTCAAGGTAGGATTTAACTTTCTTTTTTCTTTTTACTATTAAAGATGAAGTTTGTTTGCTTTTATGATCGCTTGATTTTCATTATTCATGTTTGTTATAAATATTTTCTGTTGTACAGACGGCTAGCGACACTGCCGCCGGCGATGCGATTCAGACAACTCAAGGAGACGTCGAAAGCTTCGGTCGGCGTGTACAGGTCGCATATTCACGGTCGTGGATTGTTCTGCAAACGAGACATTGAAGAAGGTAAGACGGTCACTTAATTTAGACTATACAAGAATAGCTTAGCTTGTAGGTATCGTCATTTCCTTCGTAAATTGATGGCTTGCCAGCTATGGATTGGCTTTGAAATCTTTGGTACATCTTTTGGGAACATACCAAACACCACTTTTTCATAACAGACAAGAGTAACTTGTGAATATTGTATTAAAAACGCACGAGGGCATACAATTACAAATTAATTTCGTACACGAGCCTCTTTATAAGTAAAACATTGTATTTGTCACAGGTGACATGGTGATAGAGTACGCCGGCGAGGTGATCCGCGCGGTGCTGGCGGACCAGCGCGAGAAACGGTACGAGGCGACGAGCGGCCGGCGCGGCGTCGGCGGCTGCTACATGTTCCGCATCGACGACAACCTGGTCGTCGACGCTACGCTCAAGGGCAACGCTGCGAGGTTCATTAACCACTCGTGCGACGTGAGTGAACATATTACATTATAAAATATACCCAATGTCATACCCAACATACATAATATCAAATTAACTTTTTACTTTTCTCCTTGTTTTGTGCTGGCTAGACTAATTTAAATCTAACCGACATGCAAAATATATACTTTTCGTGGAATAAAAACATTTGCATCGAATTAGAAGTAAATTAAAAAGTTAAGTTAAAAAACTATTTAATGATTACCATGACATTGTTAACGTTAACGTTGTTTTGTGATAATGTCAATTTATACAAAAATGTTTGAATCAAACCAAAATATAATTTTCAGCCTAATTGCTATTCCCGTGTCGTGGACATCCATGGCCACAAGCACATTCTCATCTTCGCGCTGCGCCGCATCACAGTCGGCGAGGAGCTGACTTACGACTACAAGTTCCCATTCGAAGACATCAAAATACCGTGTACGTGCGGTGCCAAGAAGTGCAGGAAGTACCTCAACTAGACAAGTGATAGTGAAATGTCTGTGAGTGAGTGTCAATTAACGTCTAATGAGGCGCGTGTAAACAAGTACAGCAAAACTAGTATAGCATTGCAATGACTCTGTGTAGTGTGCCTAGTTTACCTTCGCGACATTTGAGCTACATAGCTCTTTATTACAGGCTTTATTTAATAGCATAATTTTAATAAGTACATAATGGATTTAGAGGTAACATTTTTAATGACAGTTTACGGTTTAAATCCGAAGGGACATTTTAACCTCGGATGCGGTATGATGGATCTCCTTGTGATGGATTTAGTGAGGAATGTGCAGTTAGAAATACTGGGTCGAGCACAATTTTTAAATGTAAATATGTATTGTAAGACAATAAGTCAAATTCACATATCTCTTTCCCACCTTTTTAGTGTTGACATATTCAGTGGCACAGGACGCGCGTTTCCTTGAATCTTATTATGATCTCTTTTGTTTTGAATCTACCCAGTGTTCGGAATTGTTGGATCGTGTACATTGTATTGATTTATACTTAAAAATATATCCTTATTTTGTGATAAGTTTTTTTATATGTATACATTGTGTAAATATTTTAGTTTCCCCTTTTACGTACTGTTGTTAAGGTTCGGCAGAGCATAGTGTTTACACTAGAAGTGGATGTGATATGTTCGCCCGGCTCGGGCGCGGGAGGGTTAGTGTTAGGACACAATGTATTTTGTTCCTCATTATGTTTTTACATTTCATCACTTGTGATCGTTCAAGTCTCGACTTGTACATAAGTTTTAACACGCAAGTAGTACATATGTGGAGGGATTAGGCAAGTCGCGAGTACAATGTTACATTTTTTTTTTAATCCTAACGTGTAATGTATAGCGAATTTGTAAATAAGAGGAATTATCTGTCATAATAATTTTATTTAAGCGACAAATCGTTTTATTGTAGTCATAGTGTTAAGTTGTAATTTGTAAGCGTTAATGTAATGTATATAATAAGTTATTAGATGTGCAGGTTGAGACGGGAGATGTTGAATTTTGGTGGAATGCTCATGGAAACAAAAAAATGGCTCCCAGTCAGGCACGGTTTAAAGAGGAAATGCACATTTGTTAGCTTTAATGTATTTTCAGCACAGCTTGGGTTTTGAAACACGTAATTATTATTAAACATTTTACTTTTACTATTGTTTTTTCGGTTATATGAGTGTTAATTGATGAACCAAACTTAATAATTTAAGCATCACAATCATCATCACAGTTATTCACCAATGAGAAGGGTTTACATCACGTCGCCGACACGAGTAGATGTGATAGCAAAATGTAAGAGTGTTAACGTAATAGTTGGATTTATCTGCTGCATCTTACAATAGCAGTATTATTGTAATGTCGTTCCCAAGTATTTTATATAAACGGTCTATAGCAGAATATACATAGAGTTAGTTCCCAAAACAATCTTACATTATACATAATCAATATCACTGATACATAAATATTTATATTCTATTGTTATAGATCTAAATATCGATAAATGAAATCAATATAAAATTTACAAATTGAGGTTTACAATATCAAACACATCATTTTTGTGATCTAAGCAACATTATAATATAAATATTTATGATGAGAATTAATTAAAATAATTACGGACCTAGTCTTAACTCTACATTACGATCTAGTTGTAACAACAGTGAGCCATTATTTCTTCTTTACACATACACAGTGGTTGTTATTTTGTTTACATTTGATACGTGAAGTAGTCGAAAAATAATTAACTTACATCGAGTTAATATGATAATAAAGATAAAAGTACAGGTAATTTTAATGACTATAAAATTATGATTAACGTCTATTTTTTAAATATTTAGTTTTGTATTCGAATAATATTAACATGAATTACGCCTTTCCTATAACTTGGTTTTATTTCATTTTCATTTTATCGAAGCACAGTATTGTAATGTTTTTTTTTTTTAATTAATTAATGTTTTTTTACAATCAAAATAATGATTAATTTGATGTAATGTAAATCATGCTTTAAATTGTCTGTGCATGTTTAATTTGTTAGTCTTGTATACAATTATAAATGAATTAGAAAAGACCAAATCACTAAGTGATGAATCAATCATTATTTTCTTTCTAAGTGTAAATGTCTGCTCTTGATATTATTTTGTGTTAAAAATAATTCTTTTTATTTTTAATGTACACATGCCATTTTGCCTAATGTTATTATAAATTATATTATATTGCTTTAAAAGCACCAACTTTACAATGCATAGTTCTATGACCTGTCTACATTTATTACTTTATTTATTTCTATCATTATTTTGTATTGTGGTAAATTTTACCAAAAATAAAAATACTAAAATGTGCTTTATTGCTTGTTTTATTTTTATATAGAAACGCATTTTTTCTCCCAATAACCTTCACGATAAATGAATGCAGATTTGATAGTAAACATGTCAACATATTTGATAGGAAATTAAAGTTTTTGTACAACAGCTATACAAAACTACGCGACATTGCTTTTGTGTTAGTAAGTGCTTAAAGGAACTTGATGAGATAGTAAATTACTATTAGTAAACATGACTGTAATTAAATGACTGATTCAAACTGAATATATTTTAATAGGTTTATATTTGTAACGCCAAACCGAAAACATTAACAATACAGTACATGTATTTATTTTCCCAACGAACGGTACAAGTCGCATCGGTCGCTGTGTCCCAGAAGTAAGCCGCAGCAGTATGCAGGCCAGCTCCGTTTCTTTGTGTTATCGTTATTCTCACTATAAATAGAGAATAACATTGAAACGACTACAGAAGAATGAAGGAACCAAGCAACAGAATGCCGACTAGTAAATAAATTGGCTATATAGCAAAAAAGAATGGCCGACTAGTGAAAAGGAAAGAACGAGTTGTATAGAAACATTCTTACAGATGTATTTAAAAGGCTTGTTCAATTTGTTCAGTCTTGATAAAGTTTTTTCGGTAATGATAGAAATCCATTGTGGCGTGCGTGAATGACTGTAAGTATTACCACCAAGGCAAAGTTCAATGTTGTCTCTAACAATTTTCTGAACCTCTTCAACATTAAACACGACATTCTAAAATGTAATAATATTAGACTTTAGTAAACTCTTATCAATAAAAAATATTTTTTAATCAAGTGACGCGTATTTTTTCTTTAAAGTAAATATTTATTAATGTATACCTCATCATCATCAGCGTTCGCCATGTTTCAAATTTATTTTTGAAGTTGATTAGATGGATTAGATGCCAAAATTAATTTTTATCCTTATTCAAAGAGTTTCCCATTGCGTTAACCTTAAGACGCAATTTTACACTTTGTTAAGGTCATCGAGTACATTTATCGAAGTAAACAGCTCTGTTGGCTTCCATATAATAAAATTTAACCCTTTAGTAGAAACCTGCGACGATATTTAAATACTGTGCGCATAAGTATTCGTCGTTTCATCTGTTTTCGAACGAAAATGATTTTTTTTACTAAAGATAATTCAAATGTCAAGTGGCCAATTTCCGAACGATTTTTCTCATAACCCACTTCGAAAGCTTATTTTCTATTGTGTTTTTGGAATGTTTGTTTGGTGTTTTAGTTTATTTTGAGTTATAAAAAAAACACAGACGGGGTGAATAACTTGTATAATGGTGTCGTAGTTGGATAAACTGGAGTTAATTTAAGTGGATACTTCAAAATTAATGGAGTTGAAGGTCTGGGTCGAAGGAATACAAAGGATTGTTTGTGGAGTGACGGAGACTACTACATGCCAAGTGAGTCTCAATTCCCATAATTTCCATACAGTATTTGTATCAAATAACTAAATTATTAATAGCGGTCTGGATATAAACTTTACCAAAACGTATTGAGAATGTTTCTAATTGATATCTATTTAGGTATTTATATATGTATCTAAATAAAAACAACGTCAAGACAATTTCTCGTATTAAATAACTATAAAGTTTCATAACATGTTTGTTAAAATGAAATTGATATGAGTAATAGAAGTTGTATTTAAACATTTAATAGTCAAATTTTTAAGTCCAAGCTATGTATTTTTAGGATGTAGTCTTTGCTCTAGCTCATGCCACTGGGAAAGTGGGCCGATTTACTTTAATAGAGAGATGGAGAAATAATGAACGACTATTAGCACCTCAGGAATATCCCTTAAAAGTAAGTTTATATTTTTTTATGTATAAATGTTACTGGCCAGAGTTAAAATTACTGATTGTAACAATCCACCAAGATTGAAATGCTGTCACAACATATAGTATCAATCCCGCTCACCCTGAAGAGTCCCCGATGGACTCGAAACTAATCGGTACCGACACCTAACACGTGAGTTAAGCCGTTCTTATAAATAGTATAGTGAAATGTCTCACGATAGTTTTAATATTTTTGAATGCTTAACAATTATAGATTTACGTTTTATTAATTAATTGTATACCTACTTGCGTCTGTGAACCATTGAGATGATTGAAAAAAAGAGAAAACGTTATCCAACAACTAGATGTTTTTACAGTCTATATTAAACATAATAACAATGCCTTTGCTTGTATATTGAGGAAATAACCTAGTTTTTTTAGTATCCATTTTACCCTAATAAATCATCACAATCAAATCTATCACATTTTCATGTATTTTTTTATACGAGACGGGGGCAAACGATCCACAGATCGCCTAATATTAACTGATCTCAAAGACATTTAACAAAAGAGGAAAAATTGATACATGGTCGGTCTTTAAGGGAAGAGTATGGTCTCTTGTAGGCCGGATGTCAAATGTATTAAACTCACGTCTTTTCATAATTATACTTCTTCTTGTGTATATAAGATCTCCTCTTCTTAGGCTTAGGATTCAGTATGTGGTCGGGTATTGGCTCCGAGAACGCCAATATTGTCTCCTTCAGAAGCACATCCTCGCCATCTTGAGATTTTTCTTTACCCTGCTCAATATGAACCTTGGGCGGTCGGCCGCGACGCCGCGGAGCAGCCTGGACAAGATAATCACCACATTTTAATTATATAATCATCATCATTGTTTATTGGACTTATGCATTGCCCGATGTCTTCCACAATAGGCAGAATTCATTGACAATTAATAATTTGAGTCAATGTTGGTACATTACATTTAAAAAAAAAACGAGATGCCATATTGTTCCAATGTAACAAAAAAGTAGTGTTAAAAATATAACAATATTCAGTTTTAGCCTATAGGTATATAATCTATAGATGTAGTGTTTCATACAAATTTTGGTCTAACAGTAAGTCGATTTTTAAAATGTTAGTTTGTATTGTAACTGACAACACTGAGTGAATGTTTACATCAGTATAAATAATTACCTCTTTTTTAGTTTCGGGCTCCGAATCTGGTTCTTCAGCTGGGATGAAGTCCGGGTCACTGTTGTCAAAATCTACAGAAAGAAATATTAACAGTTGTAGCTGCATATAGATTATTTATATTTAATTTGTATATTATGAAAATAAAGAATTTTAAATTCTATACATCGTGGTAATTATTGCTACATAATTTTTCACATATATTGTGTGACCCAGTACATTATTTCATTGTATGGATGGCGAATTATTAACAGGTAAGTGCCAATTGGATACATTTTAAACTAAAATATACATATATCTGAGTTTTTGTTTTACATAAAAGCATGTAATAAAAGGTATGCAGATGTAAAATTCTTTTTGACAGATGTCAAGATTAAATTATTAAAACTTTTGTGATACATTTAACTGTACTACTTATAAAAATGGCTTTACTCACACGTAAATCTGTGAGTAAATGGTATTATAGTACTAATCCCACTCACCCTGAAGCAGAGCACCTGATGGGCTCGATGTCATGATGTCTTCGTTAATGGTGGCAAATAATGTTTGTAGGAACACATATGTCACTTACGATCTCCTGCAAATGCCTCTTCTTCGTCCAGCGGTTCTTCTTTGAGCTCCAGTGAACCCGACGCCAGCAGGGAAGTGAGAGACTGCTGCTCCTTGTCACTTTCCTTACGTTTCTTGCGAGTGTATGGAGAAATATCTGAAACAATATTATAATTCAATCCTTGTTAGATATATTATACAAAAATAAATAGTACTCAATTTCCTAAGCGATGTTTTTGGAACTAAGTGATCATTTTATCATATTAAATCTAAGCTAATGAAATTTCTTAGTCATACCATTAAAGGACTGAGTGTGGCAGTTGTGTCAGTTTAGCAATATCAGTACTCGAAAACATATCCAATATGATCTTTTTAAACAGAATTTTACAAAGTTTACGTTGCAAAGGGTGGTTTTATGACACAATTATGATTACCAATTTGTCCTTGCTCATTAGGATATTTCCTTGGGCGACCCCTTTTCCTAGGGCCTGGTGATTTAGTGACCACTGTGGTTGTTGGTGTCTTTGTAAGAGTTCTTGTCCATTGCGCCTGCGGATCATGTTCCACAGGAAGATCATATTGTAAAAGTAATCCGTTTTCTTGCTTTATTGTGATCGTTTCAGTTTCACTGACTGAAAAGTTTTAAGTGCAGTTAGAAAATAATAAAGTGTATGAGATATATTAAGCTCAAGACGCAAAAGGGAAATTACATCGTTTATAATTTGCATAGTAGTTATAGCGATAATTAACTAACCCTCTTTTTTGGTTCCAGAGACTTCAGCCTGGCTCTTCATAAATTCTTCGAGGCATTCTTTCAATGTATCCGTCGAAGTAATACATTGTTGTTTGAATTGATAAGCAAATGTTAAGCGATCCACGCAATTCAAACATATTAGCGTCGGTAATATGTCCTTTTTAGTAACCTAAAATGTTAATGAATTTTTGAAAAAACATCGATAAAATCAAAAAATTTAAACTGGGATGTCAGCAGAAAATCAGCACGACATTACAAATAAAACAATATAGCAACATTATTGTACGAAAAAATTATAGGGTGGCCATCGCAACCATTTTGTGGCAATTTTTCCATACCTCAATACCGCAGCAGTACAAATACTTGTCAGCAAGTTGTTCATTATTTTCATCCCAATCAAAGAGGGATACCATATCACCAGTTTCTAAACATACTCGACATGTTAATTGCCAATCCATGTTTCTAAATACATCAAAGGAAAACGAAAAATTAGTATAAAATACGCTAAAATAATCATTTAATGGAACCGGAAATTTGTTTTGACCAACATAACGGTATTGAAATAAAGCGTCATTGACGTTACGTTTCACGCAAAAGCAAATACGAAGTACATTGAGACTTGCGTCTTTTATTGCAAAAGACCTTATATGTATTTAATTGAAAATAACAATATGTGTGACTTATAAAACAAGCAATTTTAAGCCTTTCTAATACGTTGAAAACTTTCTTAAAAGCTACTATTCTATTTATTCTACTAATTGGATCTTTGCTCAAAACAAAAGAAGCTAATATTAAATTGTATGAATTTAATCCGTTTTTTTGTTATAGTTTAAATTTTGACAAAAAATCTTATTTGAATTGATAATATCTTTGAGGTAACGAAATATAAATGAGGTCACTTAGCCAACTTATGGAGATTGACTGTCAGTCTTTGCCCCTTCCCTATTCGATTAAAAAACGTCAAATTGGATACAAATTATAACAACAATAAACACAATGAAATTATTTGCAAAGAAAACGAACGTGAAATAAAATCTACACAAAATGGAATTGTTTAGGTCGGAACTTTATTATATATTTGTTCGAAACGAGTCAAGTTTATGGTGGAATCGCGTTACAGGTGCCTTTTCAGTTCGATCAGGTAAATCATCTCCTCTTAATTTTTCGTAAAGTATTGGCCCAAAAAATATTTCCTTTCCAAAAAAATATTTTTTTATTAAGTAATGTAATACTACGCATATAAATATTAAAATGTTTTGTAGTAGGTATTACGCCAATATTCATTTTTATTTAATTTCCAGCATGGGATCTTTCGGATATAGAGGACATAGAGTGTCTTGGCATAACGGAAGGCATAATAGGCAAAGTAGAACATTCCACAATATATGAACCCCGATTAATGATAATAAAAGAGAGTGTACCAGTAGGTCAAATTTATTTCCATCATACTATTTATAAAATAAAATCGATATGTTTCTTGAATATGGGCGTAGCGAACCAAGAAATGGACTTGTGCCCGTGCACAAAACATAATTCAAGTACTTCCATGCAAAGCTCAAATAATAAAACTGCTAATAAGAAGATGGGTAGTCGTCTGTTTGAGAATTCCGCATTCCTCAACAAGACTGTGGGGGCCGTGAAGAATGTAAGCAACACTATAAAGACCACTACACAGCATGCAGCTACACAGGTAAATAAATGCTATTGTGATTCATTCATTTTGTTACATACATTAAGGAACACATGCAAAATGAAAACTGGAAAAAAGTCTTGCTTAATAAATACACTTTGCATATTATGCTCCCATTGCACTTCTAAGACTTAGAAACATAGAATGAACCACAGTGAATTGAATGTAAAGTTATTGATAACAAATTTACTCTCCATTGTTAACACATTCTCCGCCAACAAGTTCTGTCATGGAGTATAAAAAAAAACATTGTTTATAAGTTATATTTAATAGATTATGTAGAGGTATGATTATTTAATTTATTTTGGTGCATTTT
This sequence comes from Papilio gigon, assembly GCA_027563995.1. NCBI lineage: Eukaryota > Metazoa > Arthropoda > Insecta > Lepidoptera > Papilionidae > Papilio > Papilio gigon. The sequence goes on along the minus strand of JAODUI010000017.1, from coordinate 1,381,381 downwards.
TATGGGAAATCATGAGTATATTTATTTGTTAGCCACCCATGACTAACAAGGCGGTCAATGTGTTAATATAATTACTGGTTGTTGTGTAATGGGTGTGTAATTTAATCAATGAAATAAAAAAACTCTGAATAAACACGATACATGTTATTGCATAAAAACTTTTAGTAGCTAGAACAATATTTTCAACAGGTCAAACAAACTGTTAAAAAGCATCGAGACCCAAAGCTGGCTGAGCGCTTCGAGAAACGTCTAACTGACGAATTACATAAAATATTCGATGATGCGGAGAGTTTTTACTACTCCCGTACTTTAGATATCACCAACAGTCTACAGCGGCAGTATGAAATTGAGAAGATATTGGAGAGTGAGGAAAGCGAAGGGAAAACTGTCACTGATATAACGAGATGGTGGAAGCATGTCGATGATAGATTCTTCTGGAATAAACATATGTTGAAGGATATAATTGCTCTGGATGTGAGTAATTATAATTTTTTTTTTTGTTAAAATTTTAGCAAATTATTGTTAATTCACTAATATTTCTAATACCATTTCAACTAAGCTCTAGTCTTGTGCTAGGATAAAAAAAAGGATATGCTTTACGACAATAGTCGAATCGCGGGATTTGAATCCACGACCGTTAGATCTGTAATCCATACCCATAACCAGACTATTGGCATGTGTAAATTTCATACATTCTACATTACATATTCAGGCATTCTTTAATATATATTTATAAAAAAAATATGTAGTTATTTTTTTATATATGTAATCCATTGTTACAGAGTCCTCAGTGTGACGAATGGGTCCTACCAGTGATACAGGGCTATGTGCACCTCGCACAGATAGCGGTGGATGCTGACACCAATCCCCTCAATGTGGAGTCCCTAGCCAGCGGGAACACCTGTGATGACACTTTCACCTTAGGTCTCATATCTAGACGTTCTAGGTACCAGGCTGGCACTAGGTATGTGAGCATACATATACTGCTATATATTTATATAAGATTGATATTTGATCGATTAGAAAGGCCAATAGCCTAATGCTTAAGGGTACATACTACCGATCTAATGTTCATAAGTTCGAATCCCACCATTCGACTATTGTCGTAAACCATATCCTAACACAAGCTTTTTCGATCTTACCAGGAATGGTTACATGAAGTATTATTGAATTAAGATAAACCTACTAATGTTTTATATAAAAAAAAAATTGACGATTTTTTTTTTATTATCAAATTTCTTTAATGTTTAAAAACAAGGGAAAAAAAAGTTGTAAAGATACATAAATGTAACAAGAGATAATATACAGAATAATTTGTATATATATATATAAATATTTTATTATTTCTATCTAATATATTTTTTCAAATCGGTATATAATTAAATTATTAATTTTTTTATTTAGAATTATCCGTTAACATGTCGTCAGATTATAAACGGACTATTTACCTGTAGGTACAATCGTCGCGGCATCGAGCCCGACGGCAAAGTGGCTAACTACGTGGAGACGGAACAGATCGTGTCGATCATTTGCACGGACAGCATTCATAGGGCATCCTTCCTGCAGGTAACGTTACACTAATTACACAGCGGAGCGTTATAATGACACATTGAGTTTGTAATTCCTATTAATATGGTACTTGTTTAGATGTTAACATAATCCATGAGAACTGACCTTTACAATTTTCTTATAAGTCGACAAACGAGCGGCGGGATCACCGATGTGGTCATCGAATAACTTATAAGTAATGTAATTAAAAAAGCTAGCTAAAGCTAGTAGACCATTTTGCATTATGCCTTACATTCAAACATTAATTAAATTCATGTCATTTTTATTTCGAACAAAAATATGTCTGTCTGAATAAAGCTATGCCTCGTATTAATTAAGATGAAAAAAAAAAACAAACTATAATATATTTGAGTACATTTGTTTGGGTAATTAAATCTACCGTTACACGACTTCACAATAATGCATTGATAAAGCGGATGTTTTAATTCAGTGGTGGCCAACCGGTACACCGCAATTATTAGTCCAATCCAAAACGAACCAGTAAGACTTAGTTCAAGGAGCTCTTCCAAAGGCCGGCAACGCATCGGCTCCTCTAGTATTGCGGATGTCTGGACGTCGGTGATCACCGTGTGATCCCGGAGGAAGTTTGTCTCTTTCTCTTACAAAAAAACAGATAATTGTGCACATTTCTTAATTTGAGATATTAAAAAGTATGCAAATCTATATTGAATGGGGATGGCTATAAAAGTAGAGGAAGACCGAATGTGTCGATTGTGTTAAAGTACGTGTACGTAAGAGTGAGTGCTGATATGAGCTGACGATGTAAGGAATGCTGTGACGTCACTACGCAGAGAGAACAGGTTGCTGACGTAATAAATAGTTCGCAGTATTTCGTCATAAATACATCTCTAGTGGAATCAAGTCGGTATCTGTTTTAATTAATTTACAATAACTGTTATATCGTCAGTTACCAAGGTTGATGTTTGTAGCGAAAGCGACCGTGGTGCACCGCAGCACAATTAAAATTTACGCACTGGTGGGTTTAATCTTAGTTAGTCAAAAATACAAATCTTCGACTATGTTATTATGCATACTTAATTTGAGGTTAAATTTAAATAAGTGAAAAGAATAATTATTGTGCTGATGATGATGGGAAGTCCATACTGATCCATAGAAAGATGAATGTTTACCAATATATTGATGATATACTAAAGAAAGATCTCATAAATGTTATGTAAATCCTACATTAATACGAAGACCCATTATTCTATGTGAAATAGGCAATTGGACATTTTTCATACAGAACAAAAATTGGACTTCCAAATGATAAATGTGGTATGTTGGCAGCTCGCCGACGAGCGCTTGACCCAGAAACTGTGGCACCAATCAATATTGAATCCGAGATAACAGCCACTCCGGATATAAGAGCTCTTAGGCCGGTGAAAGAGCAACGCTAAAAGAAATATGAAATTTTAAAGTTACATCATATCTGTCTGGACGATTATTTTTAAAAGGAGAGTTATCTATTCTTCGTTTGCCCACTGCTTGATACAATCCCTAATGCCTTATCTAAGTAAATCTATATATCGGCGCAAATTCAATAAATTGAGTTAAAAGAGAAAAGATAATTATTAATAAACTTACTTACTCCGCTGGCGCAGCGACCCGAAGTAGGTCTTTGAATTATTAATAAACTGGTATATTTAATTAATTACTTACTACAATACTTAATACAAATACTTACTACAACCTTAAATTCTTCAACACCTGCGAAACACCTGATGACCACCAGTGGAGCACAGTCTTCAGTTGAATTGTGTTTAATTCGTCGCGCTGCTAGTGAATTAATAAAAAAAATACTAATGAAAAAAAATTCCAGTGTAGAACCTGAAATATAATAGACAGTAAAAAATAACATATATTTCACCAGGTACGCGGTTCTGTGCCTATATTCTGGAGTCAGCCGGAATACAAATTCCGACCACCGCCACGACTGGACCGAGGTAGTTTATATATTTTTATATGATTCTTGAATGTTATATGCAAAATTTCTAATATTATTTTTCGTTCTTTTTCTAATAGTATGTAAGTTACTTTGACCATTAAGAGCCTTAACGGCTGAACTATAGGAACGCAGTGAACGTCATCATCAGCATTTCTCTGCCCACTGCTGAACATAGGCCTCCAATGTTTTCCACAGTATGCAGTCCTCCTTCTCTCTGAAAAACACCAAACATTCAATTAGTTTAAAATGTAACATGTTCAAAAAGTCCGAATTAAAAATCGACCGGTAACAAACCAGGTGAGGAGGAAACTCACGCAGCTTTCAAGAAGCACTTCGAGGAGGAACTGAAGATTTATAAACAAGTGTGCATCGTGAACCTGGTGGAGCAGCAGGGCAGGGAGCGGGTCATATGGGAGGCGTACGGCAACCATGTCCTCAAGTTCAACAGTCCTGATGTTATTTACGCCACCTTCGACTTCCATGAGTACTGGTTAATATAATTTTCATATATCACACACGTCAACGGGAAAGGGGAAACATCCCTTTTCTGTCCATCCTTTCCACTGTATCTGTGGATAGGATATCAGCAACCTTGTGAGTTCTAGTCTATGATTTTGAAGTGTCAATAGTCTAATAGTTAAGGGTACCGACATCCGATCACTGGTTAGTGTGTTCCAGTCCCGGCATTCGAATAATGTGAACCATACCTAGCACAAAAGGTTTGTACTCGTTTTTTTTTTTCTAATCCAAATAATAATAAAAAATTGTATAGTTTATCAATTCTTCAAATAATCTGCTGATATTTAATACAAAAAATATGGTCTATAAGTCACATTGGTATTTAAGTGCGTTGGTTGTTTATCGTAAAGGATTATCTTTTGTAGTGATTTTCAGGCATTGTTGTATTTGTGTTGCAGTCGCGGCATGCACTATGAGAACGTGAGTATACTGATCAACGCGATCGCGGACATCATCGGCGAGATGAGGTTCTGCTGGCGCGACGACCGCGGCGTCATCTGCACGCAGGACGGCGTCTTCCGGGTCAACTGCATCGACTGCCTCGACAGGACTAATGTGGTACAGGTGCGTATGGATAGCTCTTTATATCTGCTAATATACACTAAATATAAAACTGCTAACGTCTTCATCCGGTGTTGGTACCGACTAGTTTCTAGCCCATCGTGGGATCTTCTTCAGGGTTAGTGGGATTGATGTTATTTCGCGTTTGTGGGCTGATATCTCATGAAAGTTTAAATAGTTTAATTTTAAACCTAACCAAATTTCTTTGTCTCCTAAAAGCTAAAATGTTTCTCCTCTAAAAATTCTTAAATACTTTTTCACGCTGTACCTTTGTTCTGCAGACAGCGATAGCTAAGTACGTGCTGGAGCTGCAGCTGTGCCGGCTGGGGCTGGGCACGCCGGGCTGCGGGCTGCCGGCGGCGCTGCGCCACGCCTTCCTCACCATGTGGGCGGACAACGGCGACGTCGTGTCCAGGCAGTACGCCGGCACTAAGGCACTTAAGGTATACCTATATTTTTCACCTCCCTCCCCCCCCCCACCCTTCTCTCTAAAAAGTGTCGATATAGTATAAACTGAACTGTCATTTTTATATACAGGGCGATTACACCCGCACTGGCGAGAGAAAATTCACTGGTATGATGAAAGATGGCGTGGCGTCCGCTAACAGGTAACATTACAATCTCTACTTACATCTATAACGGACTACAATAAATTATGTTGAAAGGTTGAAAACCAAAGAAAAAATGCGTGCTGATTTACCCGTACAACGTTCATTTATGCCCTTCAAATATTTGCTCTATGTAGCGTTTGAATGGTTAATTCAATACTATCTGACGTTAACCCTTCGAATGACGCAGTAAATTGTTTCAGGTACTACTTGTCGACGTTCAAGGACGCGCTGCGGCAGGTGGCCATCGACGTGATGACGGGCGAGTCGCGCAGCATTCCAGAGCAACTGATCGTGCCTGAGTGCAGCCGCTGCACCAACGTAAAGGTGCTCATGCTTAACGTGCGTGCATGGTTTATTTTAATTTGCAATTACGACGAGTTTGACCCCCTAATCAGGGTTGCGGGGTATTTGTATGATCGTAGCTTGTTTTGTGGGTTGCCTACTTCCTATTTTGTATTAGGGTGGCTTATCTGACCCCCTAATTGCGCTTTGGGGGTTTTGACAAAAAGTGGTTATTCGCACCGTGGGATTCTATTGTTAAAACATTTCTACAAAAACTTCGTAGATTTCTTTCTACAATGTAATTTGGTGCATCAAAGTTTTTTTTTTTATTAGCGCTTTATATCTTTGATATTTTGTAAGTTTTTTTTTGAACGATTGTTTAATTCGTTAATAAGTTCTTCGTTATTAAATAAGATTTATTTTTAAAGTATACTTATAATTATTAAAGGAACAGACGGAGCCGGACACGGCTGCGATGGCGCAGCACGTGAAGTCCCTCATCGACGACTGCAAGAAACTATTAGTGGATACGGAACCCGTGCTCGGCTCGTGGGGCCTCATTGACGCTGACCCTCAGTGAGTACAATCTAAAAAAAAATTAAATGGATTACGACCATATATTACTTTAAATCATGGTTATACCAGTCAAAGAATTCCGGTGGCGCAGTTGTCAAGCGCTTGCCCGTACGCAAATAAAGAAGTTCGATCCCCGTCATGCCCCAATGTGTTTCGATTTTCAAAACATAACATCGTGATGTCTGCACATATCTGAAAAGTAATTTAAAGATATACACATATCTTTAAATTACTTTAAAGTTAAGGCAATGGCCCAGCATTGACTATGGTCTAGTCACCCTTAATAGGGTAGGCTCCGAGCCCCTCAAAAGGACGTATAGTGATCTGATGATATAACATTGATTGCAATTGTTACAACTCTATTTTCGTTATATATCATTATTGCGAAGCGTCAATAGCTAAATGGTTATGGGTACGGGCTACCGATCTAGAGGTCGTGGGTTAGAATCCGGCCGTTCGATTAACCATATCCTAATACAAATTTTTCAAACTTACCTGGAATGGTTACAAGAAATGTTAATAAATTAACAAAAAATAAGCTAATATTAAAAAAAAATCTTCTGTCTGTCTCCAGTACCGGCGACCCGCACGAGACGGAGATGGACAGCGTGGTGGTGCTGACGAGCGACGCGTACTACGTGACGGACTACGACGAGACGTCGGACCGGCTGCTGTCGGTGCAGCGCGTGCCGCTCGCCGATGTCACGCTGCTCGAGCTCGGCACCCTCGACACTAACCCTACGGTAATAGCACATTAACACACAACATTTGCTCTTGGAACTTATGACATTGGTGCTTTGTCTGTGTTCTTTCATGTTCTCAATGTGCAATCTTGAAAATTCATCAAAACTCAATCAATCTCCGCGTCCCTATTCGCCCCGTTACACCAAACATTGTGTCTATTAACCTAGTACGACAACATATTGGAATAATTATTATTTTCTTAGAAATCACTTTGAAATATCTCTTTTGTCTATCTCCTATTATCTATGAGAAACAATGAATTTGTATTAAGTTACAAAATTTACAATTCTTTCAAGTATCATGTCCGCTTCATTGTGATCTCTTGTAGCCTAAAAAGTAACGTCACATTAACTTGCATCGATTCAAATATAAACTGAAATCTCAAATATAATAGAACCGATAAACATATCGATGAAAAAGTTTACCCTCAGTCGGGCAATATTCGTGATAGATATTCGGAGTGGGGCGCAAAAGCAGCGCGGAACCGGTCGTGTGCATCCGCATTAGTTACAAATACAACGGCGAGCCGGGCTACTTCCACATGTTCCGCTCCACGTCGCTACGCTTCTTCAACAATATGGCTGTAGTCATCAATACACGAGACGAAATGATAGGTTAGTAGCCTAATACATGATTAATATTAAAAGTAATAAAAATTTTGAAACAAAAGTCACCTTTGTAAATAGATGGCGCTATCTTTAATCTTAATAATGAAACAAGTTTTATTTCGTAACTAGATGGCATTGTTCGCAAACTTGACATGCGCTGCATTTTTGTTAAATAAAAACTTTGATTTAACATGTTCCTTTTTATAGAATCCTTACATTCGATCTGCGAGTCAGTGATGGTGGCCCGCGACGTCGCCAAGCTGCCGCCGGTATCCTTCCATGACGGAGTTAAATTGGAGAAAAGGAAATCTAAGGTAAATTTGAGTTTTCTAATATTAGCTTTTTTGTACAATAACATTGTAATTTTGTAGAAAGAATATTAAATGCTAATCTTACTATGTTTTTAATTAACAATACATCTTAACATATTTATTCCTCGAATTATGTGAAAACACATTTTGAATTAAGGACTGTCCAGTAGTGGGCAGGCAGAAGCTGATGATTTTAAATTTGGTCCTTTAAATCGGATATTTTGTAAGTAACAAGCATCAATTATTAAGAGCGTCGGTGGCGCAGTTGTTAAGCGCTTGACCGGACCGGACTGTAGTCGACATTGTCCAGGTTCGATCCCCGCCATGTACCAATGTGTTTTTCAATTTTAGAATTGCATATGTACATTATCCGACGTTCTTACGGTGAAGGAAAACATCGTGATGCAATCTACACATATCGGCGAAGAAATTTCAAAGATATGTGTGAAGTCAACCAAAACGTACTGGGCCAGCGTGGTTGACTATGGCCTAGTCACCCGTAATAATAGGGTAGGCTCTGGGCCCCTCGGTGGGGACGTACAGTGAACTGATGATGATGAAGCATCCATTATTAACAAGTTGCATTATTATTTCAGATACACGGCACGTCGTCCGGCGGCGCGCGATCGGCGCTGTATCTGGACGTGTCTCGCTTACCCTCGCTCACACGCAATGTGAGCGAGACGCAGCTAGTGGCGGATATACGAAGCGTCGGTGAGTCTGTTAATATCTATTTAGATAGGAAGCTTCAGTACCGATTCCTATTTCACTTAAACATCCGTACGTGCATAGATTTTAAGGTTATGAAAATTTGAATATTGTCTTATAGTGACGGAATATCTAGAATTCATAACGAAACCTATAGCTAGTTTAGTTGGCACGTCTGACAGAAGTGTACACTTAAGATCGACGTGCCAAATCGTTTCCTTCATAGTTTAAAGCCTTGAGTGGCACCGTTTATAGTTACATGGAAGATAATGTCAAAGGCTGACGGTCGTGTTGTAACGTAGAGCGCCGACAGCCGAGCTCGTTGACGGACGCGGTGCTCGAACAGATCATTCGTATCGTCGGCGTGCGCACCGAGTGCCGGTACATCCCGCAAGTTAACGGACAGTTGCACGACGCCGATCAGACCGTTAGTTAACCGATGTAACACTTATTAATGTAGGTTTCAAATGCTGTGACAAGAGTATATTGTCTCTGTCTTGTTTAAAGATATGAAAGTCTTTGCAGTAGATAGACGGAGTATTGGAGAGAGATAGAAAGAGACAGATTGTATAAAACGTCGTGTTTCATGTTCAGTTTATCCGCAGTTAATATTCATAGTATTTCATAGTACCCATAGTAAACTTGTATTACTGTATTCTAATAATTGAAATTAAGTTTTCAATAAAATATATTCATTTTTGTCATAATTCTAAAGTACTTCTTTGTAATAATTTTCCAGGATCCAAAGCCTTGAACAACATGACTGAGCAATTCAGTAAGCTGAACAAGTTGAGTCATTCACTCAACGCTAAAGCACGGCCAAGTCTTCAGTTAAAGTTCGACCAGGGAGCATCGCGCACTAAGAAAATATTCACAATCGGACAAAATAAAAACGACAAGAAGAAAGGAAGTCTCTCCGACGGCTTGAGCTCGGACTACTCATCCGACGATGACAACAGGACGAACATATTCGAACCGACATTGGATAACTTCGAGAACACGCAACACTACATAGGAAACAAAACCATAGACGATAAAAATGAAACGGAAAACGATTGCGAACTTATTCAAAATCCTCTATACTCGTCCAAAATAGAACCGAATGAGGCGACCGAGATCGTTCCAGACATACCAGCGACTACAGAGCGGCTACCTGTCAAAACACCGAACATACCAAAGAGAAACCCTTTCGATATTGACACAATGAAAACACCAGAGATACAGATCGAGGGCTTCGTGAAACCCACTCCGCCGAACACGCTGTTGCTATCACAGAAACTGTCTCACAGTTCTAGTGATATTAACTACGAGGACGATCAGACCTCACAGGAGGGCGGCTACGTGAGGTCCAACTCGCAGCATGAGATCACGTTGAATATTGCTCAGTCGCACAGCGAATCTGCTCTCAGGCAGCTGAAGAACATCGCCAGTCCGATGTCCAGTGCTACGAGGGAAATGGTGTTGTCACCACTCTCGAAGCTCGCTAAAGGGGTCCAAACTCTAGGCGCCAACTTGGACCCGAGAAAGATTAAGGTTGGTATTGATTTTTAAACTTCTGTATTTAATGGTAGTAGGAAACACAGAAACCGTCATTTATGAAGTTTAAATATTAGACGGGAATCTGATATTATTTTTAACCATATTCTGACACAAGACTAGAACTTATTTGGAATGGCACAAGAAAAATTAAACTAACAATAATCTGCTAATATTTATTAGTAAATAGATTAAACAATAGGTGGCGCTTCTTTACATTATTTTTGACATTGACAGCTGCCAAAGTCAATGGTCCAGTCAAAAATATCGGCGCATTTACATTAGTTTTTTTTTCAGGCATCGGGCTCTGTCAAACAAATCTCGGAGCAACAGTACGAAGAGCATAAAAAGCTACAAGAGAAATGGCACGGCTGCAACACTCGCCTCATCGCGCTGTAGGGTTGTCAGTCGAATGTTGCTAGGTGAAAATATTAATTAATTACTAAAATATTTATTGCTTAAACGAATTGTTAGCGCGTAGTTTATACCGATTGATCGTTAAGTTGACAAATGTTATTTTAATTTGGTTTAATTTTATTTCTCTTGACATTAGAATAGTTTTAGTATGCGAATAGAAATAATTTTAATTTATTGATACACGTACATGCTATGAAATGACGAATTTTCATTGATAATAGCAAACATTAGATTGAATTGAGTATAGACAATACCATAGTATTAATAAGACGTTTAATTCTCATTATAATTCCCGCCTTTTCAAGATGGCGGACTAAGTGGACATAGAATATGTTCGAATAATTTTACTGTCACAAAGTTTTTTTTAAGACGACTAAATAATTTCGGTTTTCTGTACTAATTATCTATTTTTTTTATTATTTAATAACAGTTATGGTCCGCTTCAGTATTATAGAAATATCAATTACTTTGAATCTAATAATGTTTATGTCAAATACCTTAAGTATATTGTAACATTTAGTAAATTACTGCCACACTTAGAGTTAGTAATTAGTCTCTAAGGAAAATATGACGGAATAACGCTTTAGTAGTCCTGTGTGTCCTTTAGGACTTTTTAGGCGACTCTGAGTGTGGTTGTTATTCTTACAATGTTTCGAGCGGTCAAAAGCAACGAAGGTCGATTCTGGAAAAGGTTCACTATGCTCGCATCGGCAAGGGCATTGCCGCGGCCCCCAAATAACTGATATATAAGAATTTAACATAAATCTCATCTACAATTATATTAATTCGAACACAACCACCTTATTCACAGTATTAAATTTCTAACATTGTCCTAATGTTATAAAATTATAGTTACCAATATATACAGTATACTTGTAAAAACGGCCTAACTCACGAGCGTATCGGTTCGATACTACCAATCCTACTCACCTTGAAGAGTCCCCGATAGACTCAAAAGTAGTAGGTGCCGACACCTTACACGTGAGTTAAGCCGTTTTTATAAGTAGTATAGTGAAATGTCTCACGAAAGTTTTAATAATTTAATATATGTAGTGATAGAAATTAGCATTTTGTCTTTACAAAGAATGTATTTAAACTATGTATCCAAATACGTTATTCTTAGTATGAAATATAACATTGCCTACAGTCAATTTCGTAAGTAATTAGCTTATAGAAAGCGATATAAATTAATATTGGATTTTATATTAGAACCATAGATTTATAGATCGACACATTATCAGTATAATATATAAAATAGCTTTGACTCAATATTTATGATACTTTCATATATGTAACGAATTTCAAACTGCAAGCACCAATTATTTATTCAAAATTAGATATTCCGGCCGTTCAACTGTTACATAAGTAGATTTATTACAATTATTCACCCCCCTCCACGATGCCCGCACAAGTAAACAAAGCTCTGACCAATGTTAACGCAAACATTGGTATATCATTTTTTTCTAATAATGTATTGTAATTTTTTTAATGACTTATGAGCTAGTTAAAAATCGTTCTCATTAAATTTGAAGCACACACAATGTGTGACCTACTGCTGACGTAATCATCATCTAGACCCCGCACCCCCCGTGTCATCAATAAGCAATGTAAAGACCCCCTCGCCGTCTATAGTGCTTATGTAATACGTGAACGGCCCTTCAAATAATTTGCGTAAACGCTATAAAGTATAAATATAGTGTGTAGTAATATTGAAATGAGTATTGTAATATTAAATGAATACACCAAGTATTTATAATAAATAAATTAGCTTCGTATAGAACGAATATTTCTATTTAAATTTATTGTAGGCAAAATCGCCAAATAGGTTATGATTGCGCTGTAATGTCAATTTGATGTTCCCGCCAAATTAAAATAGGAACGCACCAAATAATAACAGTTAGCCGTTTACCGTTATAACGTTAACGCTTGTACGCGATAAAATATTTAATCGTTCGCTAAATATAATCGAGTACAAAAAAAAACAATTGTCTTTTTAGAATCGCTTTTATATCAGTCAATGTTAATCTTCATTTATCAAAAAATAACACCTTTTACATATTTCAATGCACTTTTTATATTTCATGATAATTTTTCTAAAATGTTTGATAAACCCCTATACTAACCATATTCTGAAGTATAAATTACAATGCAATATTGTTAGTCGACAAAACCTAACCTATTTTTACTATCCTATACCTAAAAAAATTTTGATTTTACTCTACAAAAGCTTTGTACTTGTATTAAAAATGTACCTGTTTATATAACCGATAGTGTTTCAAATTAATAACATTTAAATAAACGCATTATATTTTACGTAATTTGGCAAAAAGACATGCGTAACTTGCATTAAAACACGACCATTTTAAAATGTCGTGACACTTATTCCTGTCTCTGTCGTATTGAAGGGGAAAGAAAGAGATGCCAATATAGATACAAGTGCTACTGAAGACGCAACGTTATTCGTAATTTGTTGGTATTGTAGGATTGTACAAGTGTGTTGTTTGTATTGTCTCGTATGCGCATTGATGTGAATGAAATAGAGGTTAGATAAAGAATTAGACTCGCTTAGATATCGCAAATGTTTATTACATAAAATATTTTAAAACTTATATATTGGTGTGACCATATTCAAAATTTTACGGTTCAGCAAATCGTACACCTAAATTGCATAATCAAAGGACATTATAATGGGCGGGTAATAAACCTTCGTGGTTGTAACTCTTCGTAAATAAATTTAAAAAAAAGAAAATAGCTTGCTAGATGACAGTATTATGATAGGTGTGATGTTAATGTTCAGTATGGAATAGGTAATTTGTTGAAAATAATTGTGTAAACGTAATTTAGAAGTCAAAATTTGATTTGTTTTATTTTATTATGAAACACCAATTTCTTAATCTGAAGTTGAATTATATCCGATAAACACTAATACTGTTCTCCGTCTCATGTATAAATCTATCTCGCTCTAACGTGCAATTGGGAACCAACTTCAGATAAGGTATGTGTTTTATGATTTCAAAGTAAACAATAACAATGCAACGAGAAAATATGTGTAAAAATGATGAATTGATAAATATTTAATACTCGTTTCTTATTGTCTCATATTGTCATGTGTTTTTCATATGAAAATTAAAAATGTTTTGTCAGTTTAGAACATCATGCGAGTTGTTGCGCAGAATATTAGGAGTCGCGGGGCGTATAGGGATGTCAGTGTACAGCGCGCAAATGACCTTGAAGTGACAAAATATTTGTAGAGCCCTATACTATGTTAAAATCCCTTTAATCTATGTGTCGTGTCATCATTTCCGTATTTTTGTTTCTGTTAATATGTATTTGAAATAATTTATGTAACCTTCCTATTTAAAGTAAACAGCTTGTAATATTGTTATAACGTATTTTGCTATGAGGATATTTTCTCAGTTTGAGATTATAGTAATGACCTTGTTCCTATTGCAATGATATTAAGAACTTAGTTCGTTTTTATCTTCCACCAATGAAACCTTTACCTTGAAACTCTAAATTATTTATTTGTATTTTACGTTGAGTAGATCGAAATATTTCGATAGTTTTTGTCAAAAACCATCTTGATTAGAATAACCTAATAATTAAATGCTTTTGCTTCACCATGAAGTATTTATTACGTTTTGTGTCTGTATTAAAAGTTTTTATGACTACAAACAAATTGTAACCTCCAAATATTTATTATAATCTATATTTAATTATTTAATGACATTCTAACGTGCGTGTAATAATTCCTTGTTAAACGAGGATTTGACATTTATTGTGTTTGTATTTTTTTACGACATTTAAGTATTTACCGAAGTTTTACTTCAATCTTTCCAGTTTTGTGTCTGTGATTGATTCATTTTTATTTATAAGTTATTTATATTTACGAGAATAAATATTGCTTTGAATATAGTAAACTTTTGTTTTATTTATTTGACATGACGTAATGTGCTGAAGAAAGACGAACGATGATGAATGACATTAATCTAAAAGGGTTACAAAAAAAGTTATAGGCTAGAAAAAGTAGGACCTGTTTATTAAAATTGTTTACTTTTACAAGTAATGTTAATTTAATTTCTTGACAATCTGTTTTCATTATTTCAAACATATATGTATACGTTTTGTAACTAGAAATGGCTATAAAATTTTATATAACGGTGAGTAATTTTTATCAAAACTTAGTCAGAACTCGTCACGAATTTGTGCATACTCATTGATCTTCTGTTCAGACTTAAATCAACCTCAGATATAAAAAACTAAGTCATCAATGAAATTCTCTTACTTGCAAAATTATATTCTTTATGTCTCAATTAACATTTCAATATAGTCTCAACCATCTTCTTGTTGTTTCTGTTCAGCTAAATACGAAGGCATTCTCCCAAATAATAATTTTTCTCGTTTATGCACATGACGTTGGTGTTTCATCATTGCATTTCTGTAACCAAAAGCCTTCCCACACATGTTGCATACATGATTTTTTATACCCAAATGATCAGCCTCGTAATGTCTTTGTAACATCTGTTCTGTATGAAAGGCTCTTTTACAAGCGTTACATTTGAACTGAGGCTCTTTGTGTTTCAACATATGACTGTTCAAATTACTCTTAAACAGGAACCTTGCTGGACATTCAGTACACATGTACCTGTAGTCCCCTGTATGTGTTCTCATATGAGTTTTTAGTAACTCTGCATATCTACCTCTGTATGGACAAAATTGACATTTAAAAGGAAAATCTTCTCTGTGACGAAGACTATGGTTGTGATATGCACATCTCAATCTGAATGACTTTCCGCAAACGTCACACACATACTTAAGATGGTTTGGATCATGCATTGTGAGATGTTCTTTGAAATATGATCGATTAACAACTTTGTTACAAATGTGACATGTCACTTTCGTTGCTTGCTTTAACTTTTTGGTGTTTTTATTTTTTACATCAGTTTCAGGTGACCAACATTGTTTTGAGTTGAAATCATAATTGTCAGTGTAATCTTGACTTAAATGGTCTGTTTCTATTTGATCTTGAGGTTGGTTTAATATTACCTCCTCTTTTACGGGAAGATTATAAACCTCAGCAGATTTCTTCGCTGTTTTTCTAAATAAAATAGCTCCTTGAAGAAAATAGTAACAAAAGCGACATAAATGTTTTGGACACTTATCTTCCTCTATTATTTCAACACTTGCAAATATGCTTATGGCTTCAATTATCTCTGATGAATCTTCGTTTCCGTAAATTGATATTGCACCTTCTCGTAAACATATCCTACAGTTAAGGGAATCTGTGTTTTTCTTTAGAACCGGTGACTTGTTTATTTTGCTATAGTAATTAACCGCATCGAATTTATTTTTGTTTTGAGACATTTTCATCATATAATATGAAGTCACCATAGTGAAGGGTCAATGGTACACGAAAAAATTAATAAGCCAGTTATAAAAACTCAAATCAACGTAAATTAATAAAACTGCTTATAATGATAACGAAACAAATTGATAGTCAAAGTCAAATGTCATATAACAAATGTCAAAAAATTAGAGATGTGGTCTATGGTTTATGAAATTGGAACATGCATGCATGCACTGCTGGACATATTTAATATATTTTTGTGAAATCAGCATTAATTCCGGAATTTAGTTGCGAAAATAACACGTTCCTTCAAACACTTTACAAATATATTCAGACGATTCTACCATGCGTGCCATCAATTTAATTGATCACCAGAATCGTTAAGTACGTCATAAACGCACTAAGTTGGCTGAAATCAATAAAAAAAGACTGCAAGCTAGTTACACTGCGAAAAGCCTAATTTAAAAAGTTAATTTAAGAGAAGAAATGAAACCAGCTTTTTCAAATATTAAAATTGTGTAATATATTTGCTATAAATTATCATTCATTGGACTAGAATAGGTTAATACATTGATTAAAATCTTAATAAAATATTTGGTATTCATTTTAACATTTAGGGTACATGTATAATTCCTATAATATAAACAAACATAAAACTAATATTGAGGATTCTAATTCACAATGGAAGATTTATTTTGTTACATTAAAGTTGTATGTTTTATATAAAGGCCACATTATCACTATAGGTATCCATCGCTGAAACATGTTTAAAAACATATTCATGTTAAATATTTATATAACAAAACATTATTAAACATGTTTCTTGGCAGGGGCGACTCACAATTATAGGTTTAAACTACAGGATTAAGTAATTGAGTAAACTCATATAATTGTAATCTCTAACCATTGGCATCATTGGCATATGCAGGATAGGTAAAAACTTGATACATTTTTATATCACTGTGTGCTGTGCTTATTTATTATCTATAGGTCTATAAAAACCTCTTTGGTAATATTCTTATATTGTTTTGCGACATTAAAATTTATGTGCCTAATTTTTTATCACCTATTTTTGGGACATTATAGGAAAAAAATCTGTATACCACACCACACAACACACAATATGTAAAATTTACAGTACATAATATAAGCATTTCTCTATATGTAAAATATTTAAATAAATAAAATTCAATCATACGATGGGCCGCGGCACATTGTGACAATGAACATGGAAGCAAATATGTACTCCAAGACTTGTATCGTCAGCATCAAGGTGCACCAGATGTATTCAATTCTGAGAATGACTACTTGTTTCACCAACAAGTATAGAACACATACCATTGATGGTACAGTCAAAACAACTGAGAACATCACCGGTATATCTGAAACAATTGTGAGTCATTTAAAAACAATGTTCATTTTATTGGTATTACTAAAATTATATACAGAGGGTCGGCAAAGTATTCATTAATCTATAAATCTCTTTCACACAATCCACAATTCCTTCAGTCGTTATCTATGTTTGTTGTCGTCCAAATTTAATCTCATTATTTAGAATGTACGACATTGCAAAGATAATTGAATGGTCCACAATTTTTTTATCAACTTGCAGTGCTGGTTGTTATGGAACATATGTACATACATTTTTCTCCATCCTTATTCATACTAGTTAGTAGTAACAGATACACATGGGAAAAGCTTATCAAAAGTAAAAATATTGCAGTTTCTTACCTCGTTCACTGAGACTCCCCTTCCGTCCAAGAATAAGTCTAGCTCCTTCTATTATGAACAGTCCCATTAACACACCGTAATCCTGGCCAACCGTAACCCAATAACTATCGCTATTGTGCTTATTTCCGATCAATATAGATTTCAGTATAAGCGTACCCAATTCGCAGGTAGCAAAAAGACCAAAATAAAATGAATTTATATACAAAAGTATTTCGTATGCTAAACTTGAATTAACCATCGCGCTTTTTTAATCTTCACTCCTTGCTTAATGATTAAGCATTTAAAATTAAACTTAGTGGATTGTCTAAAACACTATTCACTATTTTTAAAAATAGAATATGAAGAAGACGAGCCTGTAGTGAGTGTATCGGTATCGGAATTCGGTGGATTAATAATTAAATGACATTGACAAATGTGATGTTACTATAAAAAAAACAATATTTACCAAAACCATGTCTACATTTTATGATTTTCCCAAAATTAAACCATATATATTATTCACTGAACGTCAAATTGTGTAACAGGTATTTTTTTCATTATTTTTTTTCTTAAAATAAACCACTGCAATGAGTATTGTTTTGTCTCTGTGTGTCTCAACATGTGACAACACTATAACCGTAGGCTTCTACTGTTTACATATCCAAATAAAGGATATTGTTATCTCAGTTTTTTCGAATGAAAGGAGAGAGATAACGACATTTATTAATTTGCTGATTCAGCAGCGTAAACCGACGGTAAAGTTCAACGAATGGCAGAATGAACGACGAACAATTTTTTTAGGTGATATACATACCTAACCCTACCTTGCTATAAAACTTATCTGACTGATTTACTGACCGACCGACGCGAGCGTGGGTAGACCTCTTCCGCGCTGGATACATTTTCAACCTGTGATTTTTAATGAATTAAAGTTATTACACATAGTAAATAAATACAATTGTTAAGTTATTTAGTGCTACATTCATAGTGTTAGCTGAATATGTTGTGGTAAGTGTTTTGTTGCAAAATGTCACGGACCACGCGCTATTTCCGAGCACGTTTTGATCTATCTAATAAGATAAAACTTTTTTTTTTATCAATATTATTATTTATGACATTCAAAAATGTCCTGTTCTGATTCTGTTTTAGTGTTTACTATTTTTAATGACGTATAATTCATTTCAATTCGTGGTTTGTTACGGTTTACCGTATTGGCGTGGTCATAGGCCGTCAAGAAACGGCAAATGTAGATATCCGTAGAAATATGTTACTAAAGCCATAGAATACAAGACAATGCGATGGGTTTTATAACTATTGGCACACGTTTGCTCTATAAAATTATGTAAAAATATATATCAAGTCTATTTTACATTATGTAGTAGTTATTTATAGTTTACGTTTTATGAAAATAGTCTTAGGAAGTTGTATACAAAAATTAATCTGTAAAAAATGTAATTTACTGTCTGCAAAAATTCAAATTAAGTGAATATTTTGTTAATGATTTTAAAACGAAATTTGGAAAAAAAGACTGTTTTGCAAACCATGCAGTACTATTCATGTGTATATTAATCAAAACACCCAGTAGTATAGTGAAATGTCTCACGAAAGTTTTAATAATGTAATACCCAATCTATCATTGTTTAGTTATTTTTAATAACGTCCTTTTAATTAAACAAACAACAAACGAACCGTATGTTTAGTATTCAACTTTAATAATGGAAATTTTTATCTAAAACATTTTTAAAGCGACCTATTTTTAAATGTAACCCTATGTATTTATTTTTAAATATTAAGGAACCTTTTTTATATTTATGATATAAAGGTGTCCATGTGATAAAAATAACGCTTCCGCGGGAAGTGATAATATTGAATAATGTGAAGACATCAGACAGGTCGACGCAGTGTATGTATGCCTCCGGCAAGATGGTGATGATCTAGTCAAGGTTGCGGTAGTATACTTGATGAGGTCGAAGACCGACACCGTGACGATCTTTTAACGATGCCAGTATATCACGATATACCATATGGTGATAATGATAATTTGTTTTTAAATATCATAGAGTAAATAAACATTCTTTTGCACAGAGTAAAAAATCATGTGCATTAATCCGTTAGACAGAAGCCCAACATTCATAAAAAGATACGAGTTCGAGATTGTTTTACGAAGTGCATGTAACCGTAACCTAATATTTAAAGACACGTGTAAACATTTCTTATCTGTGGGCTTTCCGTCCGTACATATTGTTCTGTTTACTTTTATAATGACTATTTAGTGTATCAGTAGCTATCCTTACGCGTTCCTATTCGTCCATTAAGAAGCTGTTATTTTTTATTTAAAAAAATACATACCAATGACACGAAGTGTCGACGTAACTATAGATACATACCTATAGGTATCATCATCATCATCAACAACCCTTGTCTGCCCACTGTTGGACATAGGACTTTCCCAATGCCTTCCACAGTATGCGGTCCTCCTTCCCATACGACAATAGCGTAATTATTTCTTTTAGCAAAGTGTTCAAACTGTCC